>PVHY01002217.1:0-101011 GCA_004024945.1 Uropsilus gracilis | reverse complement strand
GTTCTACCCAGTTGGTTTCGCCGATGTCGAAGAGGAGCCAGAGGTTGGCTCGAGCTCCCGGAAAACTCCGTCTCACCTGTGGGAAGAAGCAGCTTTGCTCATTTCATCCAGGAAGCAGGACCTCACCCCTGCCTCAGCAGCGCGGGCTGACCCCTGGTGGCACTGTCCTCTCGAGGTCTTGCTCAACGCTGGTACCTGTGTCGCGAGGGCTGTCCAGGAAGCTGCCTGGGAGTCTGTTAGCGCGGGCTCTCTCTCCTCAGGCCGCAGCGCTGCTGCAGCGCTTGGCGCTGGTGGGTGGGGGCACTAACACGGCTCTTTCAAATCTCCCCGGTGGACATATTGTCCCCCGCGTCCTCCGATGTATTTTTCCAGGGAGCAGGCAGGCCCCTGGCTTCTCAGTAGGGCTTTGAGCAGATTTTAAGTTCTCAGAGGAGGCTTTGGACTCTGTGTCCGGCTCCACGGGCGGCCCATTCTCTCATCCAAGTGAGAATATGAATCAGGTTCCCTCAGGAAAAGCACGCTCACGCTCTCCACAGCGTCCTGTCAAGCTAAAGCATGTGGCCTGCTGAGTTCCACACCACCGAGTTGTACACGGGAAAGACGGGACAAGGTGATTTTGAACTGATGATACAGCCTTGGCCGAAATCATGGCGGGGAGTTGTATAGTTGCCAGAGATGACGGGTTATCCACCAGGAGGCCCAGCCGGGATCTCGCTCATCTTTTGATTTCCAGAAGGTGATGCAGCGAAGAGAAGAGCATCCTCCTGGCAACAGCAGGCTCCTCAGGACAGCATCCTCTCCCACCCAAAAGGTGCAAGCAGCTCTTCCAGCAGCCATAGCACCCTGTTTCCTAGGCATAGTTGACTGGAGGAAAGCTGGCCCTTCCCTGAAAACGTGGAATTGGGATTGAGATTCCAGGTTCTCTCAGGATGGCTAATGTAGAGAGACACAATGTAAATCAGCGCATGGACTACCCTCCACAAGAGTGACAAGGGTTGAATAATGAAACTCCACAGGGAACTCACACAATTCAGCAAAAACAAAGCAAGAAACCCAATCAAAAAATGGGGAGAACTAGGAAGACACTTCTCCAAAGAGGAAGTGCAAATGGCCAACAGGCACATGAAAAACTGCTCAACATCACTAGCAATCAGGGAAATGCAAGTCGAAACCACAATGAGACACCACCTTACACCAGTAAGAATGGCCCACATCCAAAGAACGGGTAACAACAAGTGCTGGTGAGGATATGGAGAGAAAGGAATACTTTTACACTACTGTGAGAATGTAAACTGGTCCAACCGAAAGCTGTGTGGAGGACCCTCAAATTAATGAAGATGGAACTACCATTTGACCCAGCAATAGCTCTTCTGAGAATCTACCCAAAGGAGACCTCAATACTTATACAGAAGGACATCTGTACTTGGATGTTCATTGCAGCACTATTTCTAAATGCAAGGACATGGAAACAACCCGAATGTCCCAAAACAGATGAATGGATGAAAAAGATGTGGTACATATATACACAATGGAATATTACTCATCAATTAAAAATGATAAACTTGATGAATTTGAAATCACATGGATGGACTTAGAAGAAATCATATTAGCAGAAACAAGTCAGAAAGAAAAAGACAGAAACCAAATGGTCTCACCAATATATGGGTCATAGGAAAAACAAGCACAAGGCCAGAAGGAAAAGTCAAAATAAGGTAACAATGAAACTGGAGTACACAACTGGGAAGGGGGGGACAAGTGGGAATGGCCAGGGAGGGGAGGTGGTGGGTGACCCCTGGGGATTACAATGATGTGAAATGTATATATAAATAAATTATCTAATTAAAATAAATAAATAAAAATCAGTGCATGGCGGTGTGGTCCCAGTTAGTATCCTGTGGACTAGAGAGATGAAAAGCCCAGGAGAGACAGGAACTTAGAGGAATTGAGAACGAAGCAAAGAAGACTCGCAGAGGGACACAGAGCTGTCTGAGCAATGGTGTCCTGAGCCCTCGTGCTTGTCTATTTCCGGGGCCTTTGGGGTCCATGTTTCTAGATCTTAATAATAACTGGTGGCTTTTGGCCTGACTCTTAGTTTGGATCCACTCGAGTCCACTTCTGATACATGCAACCAAAGGAGTCCTAAGTAGGAACAATGCCTTCACTGAACACCTGTTACTTCTCGCTTATATCAGAATTCTTGGAGAAAAAAAATCTGCATTTTGTCCAGAGACACGGGGTCGGAGTGGCCCCTTTTGCATTGCTAGTGGGGTGGGAAATACTTACAATGACTTGTACCTCATTTGTGTGTTTCTGTGTGTGTATAATTCTAATTTTCTTCATGATTAACTTTTTTGACCAATGTTTCTCGAGTACCTTGAGTATATGCCAAGTATTACAATCAGATTTGTTGTTTTTAAATGCAAATTTCTTCTATTTAGGTGATGACATTTTTATGATCCATATTTCCCTAATCACTTTGCCTGCTGGCAAACTCCAACATAACATGCCAGTTACAGCGACTATTTCATTATTTTATTCCGGCTAGACTTGGAGTCTCTCATTAGATGACTCTTGATCAAAATTGAAATTCTTTTTGACTTGTCTGCACTAACGTGACTATGTATTTTTAAGTTGATTCCAAACTTTGTGGCAGAATATGTGGATTTTATACTGAGCTTTGGTTCTGTTTGGGCTGGAGTCGGTTCTACTTGAAATGGAGAAGATAATAACTGAGTAGTTGAGCCATGGGACAGCTATGTTTTGTATCCCATGGATGAAGGAGAAAATAGGATGGGGGGTGAGGGAGACCATAAGAGAAAAGCTAGAAGTAGGCATGCAGGAAAAGAGAGATCTTGGGGTGAATATGTTAAGGGAAATGAGTCAAAGAAAAAAACAAGCACTGGATGGTTTCACTTGTTGCCGAATATAAATAACCAAATAAAATGAGCTGGCAAAACAACAAGAATCATTCTTAGACATGAAAAATATACTGGTTTGCAGAAAGGAGGGGAGGGAGGAGAGGAGGGGAAGGAGAGTGAGTAGTGACCCTGGACAATGTGGGAGGGTGAGTGAGGCTTGGGCACATGTGAAGGGGTGAAGTTGTACCCCAGATTAGATTGCTGTGGAAACTGGTGGCAAATCAATAAGACTTGAGAGAAAAGTGCCGATGGCGGTGCTGAACGGGGCTTTCAACATTCACATTCGCTCCTTCAATTCAACTGCAGAGATTTCCTGGGTGCTCAGAAGGCTGCACTGATCATCAGAGTCCACGTTCATGCTCTGCATCTAATCCTGTCCCCGAGGGACCATGATCATTTGAAATCTTCCACTGAATTGGATGTAAAGCTGCCGAACCAGGCTGCATGTGCTTTTTGTTCCAGATGAGTTTCCAGGGAGTCTTCTGGCTTTATTTCTGAGGTTGCTGGTTCCACATCTCACCTACTGGCATAACGAATGCCCGGGGGGGTAGGAGGTGGGGGGCTCTTCCAGCCTTTGTGCTGAGCTCTTGCTATTTACTGCATGCCCAAGAACCTGGAATAAGTCAAGATCAGGCCCTCTCCCAATGGCTGATCTCCTGGGGGTTAGTGACGAGTCATGAGACCGGCCGAGTTCTTGACACTGGAGTCAATGTTGCGTGCAAGCTGGCAATTGAGAGGAAAACCCAATAACCCACCCTGGAGTTTGTTCACATTTTAACAGTGGATGTTCACCTGCAGGGGAATTAAGGCCTGTGCAGAAAGATGGGAAGATAGAAAACTAGCCAATCGTCATTGGGGAGATTAGAGCCGTTACTTCCTTTTGCCTGATCTCTGCTGTGTTGACCTGGGGTAAACGAAATTCCACAAGATCCATTAAAATGCTCATATCATTTCAGTGCCTATAGAGACTATGAGGGTCTACGGCCATACCACCCTGAACGCGCCCGATCTCGTCTATAGAGACTATGAGGTATGAGTATACAAACAACACACACCCCCTCTCAGCAATGACAGTTCCTCCCAATTCTGTGAGATGTTATTTCTCCTTATCAACCCACATTCTAGTCCACTCGCCCATCAAAGAATGCACTGTAAATGCTGCTTTGGAAAGCTGGGGGAAAAAATCAACCAACTGTTTCTACATTATAGAAGACAATGAAAATGCTTAAATTTACACACTAGCAAGGAGGATAAACAGATGTGGCTTAATTCTACATTCTGTAATTTTTAAGAAATGTGCTCAGTTCCCAAGTGGTTTTCTCAAATTTCAGAGTAAACTTCCTGGGACTGGAAATAGAACAAATTTCAGAATCCGAAGCTGCCTTTCTTGATGTCACATCATCGATCACAAAGAACACATATGCTCAGGGAATGCAATTATAAATTAATTTAGATGAGAAGACCTAAGGACTTAAGTATTGAAATCCAATATGCCCGCTTCCAGTAGGCAGTGCCAGAAGCAGGTGGGTGGAATATGCATAATGGATTAGAAGAGAGATTTCATTTCCAGGCAATAGTATCACGCCTTTTCTTTGATTTCCAGGAATGCACTAATCTGCGCACAAAACTGTTGAGACTCCTGCTGTGTAAATTCTAACCCTTGAGCAACATGGGGAGTGGGGGGGGGGAGCTTTCACCTAAGCAAAAATCCTCTCAGTAGTCTTCAAATCATCTCTTAGAAGGTCTTGGAAAGATGGCAAAGAAGCAGGTAAAAGAGCTTGCTGATATAGGTGAATTTACTCATGATCAATACTGTATTGATAAGTGTGAAGCACAGAACATCTTAGCTGGGCAATCTAAGATGGAAGGTTCTAGAGAGTAGGATGGCAACAGCAGAGAGGGCTTCTGATCACCATTGCCACCACCATCTGCAGGGTCATCGCAGTCAAGTATTTTTTGTGTGTGTCAGGTTTAAAGTCACACGTTTCCCTCTCAATTACTCATTTAATTCTCCTTCTCCAGTGGAACAAACTGGGTCTGGAGTGGAAGACAGGAATGAGCTGCTGAATCACCCACTCAGACCACAGTTAGGAGTGAAAAGACTACACTGGGCCTACTTGCCAGGCAGGACTACCCAAGTGAGCAGGGCTGCGTGCCCTGGCTGGTGGGCTGGGTTTCTAGGGTGAAGGAGGGAAGGATGGTAGTTGACCAGAACAGCCTTGTGGGGAGGTTTTAATAAGGGATGAAGAAAGAAGTTAACCCTTTAAAACCAGGTGAGCTGGGAAGGCACACCACCTTGCTTCAAACCAGCTTGTAGACCCCTGCCCTGCGCTACCACAAAACTTGTCCCCCTGGATGGACCTAGCACCCAAGGGCCTCATCTGAGCCTGCCCGCTCCCCTTCTCATGCATCAAGCTAGAAATCAACAATGAAAAGAAAATAAGGAGAGTATACGCTACATGGAACTGAACAACGGGCTTTTGGAAGATCACTGACTAAAAGAGGAAATAAAAGAAGAAATTAAAACATATATGGAGACAAACAACAAAGATGAACTGCATTTCAAAATGCCAAAAGCAGTATTAAGAGGAAAGTTCATAGCAATATAGGCCCAAATAAAAAGGATTGAAACAGCCCAAAGAAATACTCTAACCTCCCAACTTGAAGACCTAGAAAAAGAGCAACAAAAAAAATCCAAAACCCAGCAGAAGACAAGAAATAACAAAAACAAAAGCATAGATAAATTAAATAGAAACCAAAAAGACCATCGAGAAGATAAACAAAACCAAAAGCTGGTTCTTTGAAAAAATAAATAAAACCAATAAACCCCTTGCAAGGCTTACAAAGAAAAGAAGAGAGAAAATTCAAATAAACAGGATCATAAATGAAAAGGGAGATATTACAACAGACACAGCAGAAATCCAAAAGATAATCAGAGACTACTATGAACATCTATATGCAAACAAATACAACCTGGAAGAGATAGACAAATTTCTAAAACAATACAGCCATCCAAGCTGGGCACGGTAGCTCTTGTCTGTAAGCTTCAGTCTATGAAGTGGCTGGGGCTAGGGATCGTGGTTCGAGTCCCGCTCATGACAACATAGTGAGACCTAGTCCCAAAAATTAGCTGGGCATGGTGGCACATGCCTGTAATCCCAGCTACCTGGGAAGCTGAGACTGGGAATTGCTTGAGTCTATGGTACCATGGGCAATGGGATCCTGTGGTTCCACGGGAAAAAACAGTGAGACCTAGTCTCAGAAAAAAAACAACAACCAAAAACCAAAACAACAACAACAGCCAAAAAAAAAAAAAACAATACAGCCATCCAAAATTGAACAAAGAAGAAATAGAGAACTTAAATAGGTCAATCACAAGCAATGAAATTGAGGTAATCATCAGAACTCTCCCTAAAAACAAGAGCCCAGGTCTATATGGTTTCACAAATGAATTCTATCAAACGTTCAAAGAGGAACTAACACTGGTACTCTTTCAAAAAATTGAGAAAGAAGAAAAGTGACCAAATATGTTTTATGAAGCATTACACTAATTTCAAAACCAAATAAAGATAGAGCAAAGGAGGAGAACTATGAACACAGATGCAAAAATTCTAAACAAAATCCTTGCAAAATGAATCCAACATTGCATAAAAAGGATTATCCACCATGACCAAGTGGGATTCATCCCAGGGGCACACAGGAATGGTTCAACATCCAAAAATCAATCAACATAATGCATCACATCAACAAAGAGAAAAACCAATACCATCTGACCATATCAATGAAGTGGAAGAAGCATTCGATAAAGTTCAGTACCCTTCATGATGAAAGCCCTGGGGAAAAAATGGTATAAAAGGAACATACCTCAACATAATAAAAGCTATATATGACAAACCCATAACAAATATCCTCAACAAGGAAAAACTGAAATAATTTCAATTAAGATCTGGAACCAGGCAAGGAAGCCCACTTTCTCCACTCTTTTTCAACATAGTTCTGGAAGTCCTAGCTAGGGCAACAAGACAAGAGAAAGACATAAAAGGAATACAAATAGGGAAAGAAGAAATAAAGCTATCATTATATGCGGATGATATGATACTCTATGAAGAGAACAAAAAAATTGATAGAAAAGCTAATTGAAATAATAAATGAAGTCAGTAAGGTAGCTGGATACAAAATCAACACACAAAAATCAATAGCATTTATATATGCAAAGAATCAATCAGAAGAAGAAATTTAAAAAAAACATTCCATTTACCATTTCACCAAAGAAAATTAAATACTTGGGAATAAACCTAACAAAAGAAGTAAAAGACCTATACTAAGAAAATATAAAATATTCTTAAAAGAAATAGAAGATGATGTTAAAAAATGGAAAGACATTCCCTGTTCATGGATTGGAAGAAACAACATTATCAAAATGGCCATACTATCAAAGGGAATCTACCGAGTCAATGCAATTCCAATAAAGATACCAATGACATATTTTAAAGAGATAGAACAAAAATTACTGAAATTCATGTGGAACAACAAAAAACCCCGAATAGCCAAAACCCTCTTGACAAACAGAAGAGAGAATGGAAGCATTATAATCCCAGATTTCAAAATATACTACAAAGCCATGATAATTAAAACAACATGGTACTGGCACAAAAACAGACAAACAGACCAATGGATCAGAATTGAATACCCAGAAATAAAACCATACATATATGGTCAACTAATCTTTGACAAAGGGGCAAAAAAACATACACTGGAACCAGGAAAGCCTCTTCAGTAAATGGTGCTGGGAAAACTGGAACATAACTTACAAAAAAATAAACCAAGATAACACCCTCACACCCTGTACAAAAATCAACTCAAAATGGATAAAAGACTTGGATGTGAGACCTGCAACCATAAAATACATAGAGGAAAACCTGGACAAAACCCTTGATGAATTTCACTTCAGAAATCCATTTCTGGAAACTACAGCTGGTAAAAAATGAAGGAAAACATAAACAGCTGAGACTACATCAAACTAAAGTTTCTGTACAGCAAAAGAGGCAATAAAACAAAAAGAAACCCAACTGACTGGGAGAAAATTTTTGCCCTCCAGTCAAGTGATAAGAATTTGATAACAAAGATCCACAAAAAGCTCCTACAACTCAACAAAAACAAAGAAAAAGGCCCAATCAAAAAGTGGGAGAAGAACTAAAAAGACACTTCACCAAAGAGGAAATACAGATGGCCAATAAGCACATGAAAGAATGCTCCATATCAGTAATAATCAGGGAAATGCAAATTAAAACCACACTGAGATACCATCTTACACCAGTACGAGCAGCCCATATAAAAAAAAAGGACAACAACAAATGTTGGCGTGGATGTAGAGAACAAGGAACTCTCCTGCACTGCTGCTGGGAATGCAAACTGGTCCAGTCACTACGGAAGACTGTATGGAGGACCCTCAAACAATTGAAAGTGGAATTGCCATTCAACCCAGTAATCCCATACTGGGAATCTACCCAGAGGACATGAAAACACTAATTCAAAAGGACACCTGTACGTGCATGTTTATTGCAGCTCTGTTCACAATTGCCAAGATATGGAAACAAACCAAGTGCCCCAAAACCGATGAATGGCTGAAAAAAATGTGGTCTAAGTACAGGATGGAATACTATGTATCAATCAAGGAGGACAAACATATGTCATTTGCAGCAACATGGGTGGAACTAGAAGGACTCATATTAGCAGAAATAAGCCAAAAAGAAAAAGAGAAATATGGGATAGTCTCACTTATATGACAGATATAGGGAAAAACAAATGAATAAAAAAAAACTAGAAACAACCAATGGGGCTGAATGATGGAGTGAGAGAGGGGGAGGGGGAAGAAGGCAGGGGAGGCAGAGGGCACAAAAGAGCAGGATGGTGAACAGGTGTTAGGGAAATGGGAAAACCCCAGGTTACACAATAATGTGTGTGTGTGTGTGTATACATACATACATACAAAATTTTAAAAAATTAAATTAAGAAAAATCAGCCATCACAGAGATAGTTGACATTCTCTGTGGACATCTCTTCTATCCTATTCCCCATCATACATTCCCAGAAATAATAATCAGTGCACTGGATTTGATGTTTATCATTCTTGTGGTATTTGAAACTTTTACATCACACATGAGTAAATAATATATTATTCTTCATGGTTTATAATTTTGTAATTATGGTATTGTTATATGTATACCTATCTGTAACTTGTTTTCTTTCCACAAATAAATAAATAAAAAGAAAAGAAATTTTAACCAAAAAAAAACTTTAAAAAAAACCAAGAACCTAGGTGCCATCTGTGGTTGACATGCTTGGGGCAGGAACTTTTACTGGTGCCCAGATGTCTGAATACTTGGTTGATATGCCACCTCCACAGTTGTCTTACACCAGCGACCCTGACATGGAGCAGCTGGATATATGCTGCCACTGTCCATCATGTTGTTAACTACTAAAGCACCAGGCACCCTAAGTTTTCTTGAGTTGGTATTTTCTTAAGGTAACATATTAAGGCTTAAAGCATGAGATAAGCAACTGCTAAACAGAAGGGTTACCTTCTTCCAATGCAGAGCATACAAGAGATATCGGAATGGGGTCTAAAGACCCTCTCACCATGACCTGATCAGCAAAGCAGAAAATGTGTCTCTACGACTGTGGACTCCTGCTCTCCAAACATGTGGATGTAGTGCACAGAAAGACGACCAGGACCAAGTGAAAACTGTCTCTTCACCCACCCTTTATTGCTAAAACAAATGGTAGAACCAGTGTCCCCACTTAGATGTCAGGATGACAGAACATGCCGAGGTTGTCATAAGGATTCTAGAAAAGAACTACCAAGATTTATCTAGATCCTTCTGTACCACTTGCTACCTGTGTGACTTGGGGAAGCCACTCAACCTGATGACACCACAATTTTCTTGTCTGCAAAATGGTAATGAAAAGTGTCCTCCCTCCATAAATTATTACAATTCAGAAATCCAGTTCTGGACACATCTACAGAGGGCAGAAAAAGAAGGATAACATAAACCGCTGGAACTACAGAAAACTAAAAAGCTTCTGCACAGCAAGAGACAATAACCAAAACTAAAAGAAACCCAACTGAATGGGACAAAATTTTTGCCCTCCACAAAAGTGATAAGGGTTTGATAACAAAGATCCACAAGGAACTCACACAACTTAGCAAAAACAAAACAAGAAGCCCAGTCAAAAAATGGGGAGAAATAAAAAGATGCTTCTCCAAAGAGGAAATACAAATGGAAATACAAGAGGAAATACACAAGAAAAAATGCTCAACATCACTAACAATCAGAGAAATGCAAATCAAAACCACAAAGAGATACCACCTTACACCAGTAAGAATGGCCCACATCAAAAAATGGGCAACAAGTGCTGGCATGGATGCGGAGAGAAAGAAATACTCTTACACTGCTGGTGGGAATGTAAACTGATCCAGCCACCATGGAAAGCTGTGTAGGGGACCCTCAAACTAATGAAAATGGAACTAATATTTGACCCAGCAATAGCTCTTCTGGAAATCTACCTAAAGAAGACCTCAATACTTATACAGAGGGACACCTGTACTCGGATGTTCGTTGCAACACTATTTATAATCGCAAAGACATGGAAACAACACAAATGTCCCAAACAGATGAAATGGATGAAAAAGATTTGGTCTATATACACAATGGAATATTGCTCATCAATTAAAAATGACAAATTTGATTAATTTATAACATGGATAGACCTAGAAGAAATAATATTAGTATAAACAAGTCAGAAAGAAAAAGGTAGAAAACAAATGGTTTCACTAATGTATGGGGCATAGGAAAAACAAAAGGCCAGGAGGAAAAGTCAAAATAAGCTAACAACCAAAGTAAAGTACACAACTTGGGTGGGGGGAGAGGGTGGGAACAGTCAGGGAGGAGAGGTGGTGGGTGAACCCTGGGGAACACAAATATGTGAAATATATAATATATATTATTAAAAAAAAAGAAAAGCGTTGCAAAAAAGATGACATGAGATGCTACATGGAACACATGCAGAGCTATGTGATAAAGCTGTGTTCTCATGACTAGAGCGTTGACCTCCTAGATACTCTAAACTGTCCTCTGGAAGTGGTCACAGGGCCTTTGAAACCATTGCATCTAACTACAGGTCATCATCATAATAAATTCCTGAATGGCGATTACCATTTGGCATCTTTTTCTCCTTCTGAGTGCCTAACGCAATTGCCTTCTGTGCGTAAAAACTCCAGAATGTCTTATTGAATAAAACAAGTGTGGGTGACAGGGAAGACCTCGGTCTGTCTTTACATGAGTTTTACAGATTTTGAAAGATGGTGTCATGATGGTATAGAAATAGCTGCTGTTCTCAAGTAATGATGCAAATGGAAAACGCTCTTCAAATCACATCAAAGCATCTCTTATACACCTTTCATTCCCAAGAAGGAAGGGTTTTGCATCCACCTGGCCCATGTTTATCGCTGGTTGGTGTCTTAGATTTTCTTTTTCATCTTAAAAGCACACCAAGTCTTGAACACTTCATGCTACTGTTAGCAATTTACCCAGCTGGATGGACAGCAGAATCTGTCCATCCTTGTATGAGTCCTTTGGGGCATGAATGATGTTGGTCAGAAGGCATGGGCGTGGCGCAGAGAGATGCAGTTCTTGGCAGTCTAAGCCAAAAAGCAGGAGAAAATGGAAGAAGCACACAGATGAATTGTGTGTTGCTGTTGTTAATCTGAAAGGCAAGTGGCTGCTGGCTTTGCAGACAGCAGTGTCCAGGGAGACCCTCTGTCATGCTAGTGATGGGGAGGACATCTCTGAGAGCCATGAAAGTGATAGGTTCGAGCCAGCCTTCCATCAAACAGCCTTTCAAAAGCTTTTTACTGGTTGGTAGCAGCAAAGAGTGGCCAGTTTGGTAGATACCTAAGTTTTCCCCCAAGGCTCTCAAATGTTCTATTTATACCCAGATAACACAGAAAGCTCAAAGCTCTGGACTGTAAACAGTTACCTATAGGCCGTGCTAAAATAGCACTTGGTCTTTAAAAAATTGGCCCCTTGGAAGTCACATCATTACAGCTACTCTCGTTTATGCTGATTATTTCCCAGGCTGCACATTGCTGTTAGTGTCTACCCGTTGTCTGAAAATCCAGGCTTAGAAATATCACTCTTTCCTCTCCACTCCATTATCAGGCAAGTATAACCCAGAGGTGCCATGTGAGTGAGGGGCTATCTCTTAGCTCTAAGGAATAATAGGACATTAAATGCCAAACTATGCTGTCCTTTCTATCCATGGCCCCCAAGGGAGAAAGAAGGACTGTTCATTAAACATGTGTCCATAATGTGTCCCAGACTTGCACTAGACACTCTGTCTAGTGCTGCTTTACATACATGGTGCTTTATTTATATTTCACACAGTTAAATATACATTATATATATATATATATATATATACTTACCACTATATAATCCATCCTTACAGTTTTTCAGCCAAAATGTCTCATTCTTGATCTCTTTCTTCTTCTTCATATGGCTCTCTGCTTTCATACCTCACAATGGATTCACCAACAAATGTGATGAACTTCAGCTTCATAATATACTTAGACTCAGAAACTGACCACATGCCACTACTTCTGTTGCTATGACAGCGGTTCCATCCATCATCTTCTCTGCCTGGATTGTTCTATTGACATCATAACTGTCTTCCCTGCACCAATTCTTTCACAAAGATCTACTCTCAATTACACTCTAAAGCAATATTTTCAAAATATACATCAGTTCATGCTGTTCTTCCACTGAAAACCTTCTAGTGACTTTCGTGTCACTTCAAGGCCTACTACAGTACCTGTGACTCCACCTTCTGCACTTCTCCATGCATTGTTGGAGAGTGTGGAAGTATCTGTTTTAGGTTTTATGTAAATAGAAGCATAGATCATTCATTGGTGTCTGCTTCCTTTCTTTCAACAGCATAGTCATTAAGACATTGTGGTATTGTCTCAGGATTAAGCAAATAGACTAATAGAACAAAATGGAAGGTCTGGAATTGTAGCCACATATACATGGAGGAGATGAAAGAGACATGAAAAGAGAGGGCCTGGAGTTGCCCTACATATATGAATTGGTGAGGAGATCAGTTCATAATAACCCACCTATTTGATTACTAATGCTGGGAGGTGTAGATATCCCTGTGGAAAGAAATGAACTTTCACATCATATACAAAAATCAATTACAGATGGATAAAGAACTTGAAGGCAATGGCAAATAAAAACTTGAAGAAGTAAACACAGAAGACTAATACCACAACCACCTCTGGGTGAGAAGAATTTTTTTAAAAAGTTACAAATGCACAAACAAAGTAAATACATGCTAGATTCAAGTACAATGAAATTAGGACTCCATTACCCATAGATAGACTGTATATAGAAAAACAAGCCACAAATAGGGAGAAGATATTGTCAGTACATATGACTGGCTGAGGGTTAATATCCAGACTATTTTTTTCATCCAATAAATCAATGAAAAAAGGCAAAAAACAAGTAGACATTTCTAAAGAAAAGGTAAGCAGATGTTCTTGCTCCCATTACAAATCTGGAGATGCTAACTAAGGATACAATGAGATGGCATTTTATGCCAACCAGGACAACAACAACAACAACAACAAAATAGCTATCTGACAAAGATGATTATTATCACAGTATGGAAAAACAAACACTTTTTCAACTAGGAGCATAGTGGGTATAAAATTGGTACAACCACTTTGGAAAATAGCTTGGCATTTACCTTGTTAGGTAAAAAATATATGTACTCTTATTACCTGCAAGTTTGAGTCCAAGACTTGTTCCCTAAAGAGACTCTTATTTGACCCAAGAGATAAATGAAAAATATTCTAAGCAGAATTCTTGTGAAGAAAATAGAAACAGCACTGTCACCACTGACTGGAAGCCAGATGAAAGAACTACAGCATATAAATGCACTGCACAAGACATAAAAGAATATACAATTTGTGTTTCCACTTAAAATGTTAATATAGTGTATTACTATCAGCAATGAAAATTAAGTATAGCCATATATATCTTAATAATCCATGTCTGTTAAAAACAATACTTACAGCGGTCAAGCTATGTAAACAACCTGAATGCCCCCAAACAGATGAATGGATTGAGAAGATAAGGTCTAGATACACAATGGAACAGCACTCAGTGATTAAAAAAATAGATAAACTCATGCTATGTGCAGAAACATGGATGGAACTGGAAGGAATGATGCTAAGTGAAATAAGTCAGAAAGAAAAAGACAACTACCAGTGGTTTCACTTCTGTGTGGAATATAGAGAAACCAAACAAAGGCTCAAACAAAGAAAAACCTTGAAAGCAAACCATAGGTCTGAGGTGCTCAGGAGGAAAGGGGTGGGGAGGGGTGAAGGGCTTTTTGGGGTAAGGAAGAGTACAAGAGACCGAGGGACTGTAGTGATGTGTTCTGGGCACTTTGGTGGTGGGAGAGCCATGGCGACCACATCTGAAGTGGGGAAATCACACACTGACCAAAAATTTGCAACCATGTAAGAAAAGCATCTCACTTAAAAATGAATTCACTTAAAAGATACTGAGCAAGGAAGCAAATCACCAAAGAAAACACAGTTTGATTCTGTATATCACATATCCAAAAACATGGAATAAAATGAAATTTTGTTGAGGAAGATAGACCAATTTCAGTACAAACATGCAACAAAATAAGGCAATGAGAAACACAACATGCAGGACACTTTTGTGGGTCTGGAGGAACTGGAGGAGTTGGGCAGGGACAGTTGGGGAACTTCCTAGGTTTGGGTAATATTCTCTTTCTTAAGCGGGCCATAGGATCATGGATTATTTGACTAGCACCTAAACTGTATTTATTATGTCCTTTTGAAATCGGGTCAAAGGGGGCAGAAACCTCGAACAACAAGCTAAAGGAAAAAAGCAGCACTTTTTAAAAATGCAGCTTCTGCCACCCAGATACCTAATTCACATCACCAGTGTGCACGGCAGTTGCTAAAGTCACAAAGCAATTTAAACAATAGGGTCTTATTTACAAGGAAAATTAACCAGGAAAATGGAAAGTCCTTAATGCCACAGGTGGCTGGTTATTTTACCCCAAGTGCCATTTAGTCAGAAGTTCCCAAACACATGTCCAAGACGGTACCTCTTTGCCCCTCCAAACCTTAGGCAGGCACCCTGCAAAGTCCAGTCTTTCTTTTCTGTCTTCTCTGCTTCTTCTCTCTCCAGCGTTCCAAGCTGCTCTGCTTCTCCAAGTTCCTTCAAACTTTTCTAAGAAATGTTGATGCTAAAATCAGTTTTCCAAATCCCTGGCTATCACCAGGTACCAGCCACACCACCTTGCTGAGGTGCCACACGTGCACTTCCTTTACCAGGCTCACCTTTGGTTGGGTCTGGCCAAGTTCACCAGGCCTGCCCTCAGCAGCTCCTGGTCACCCCCGGCCTGCCATTCTGGCATCTGACTTCACACCGGCTACTTCTCTGCCAGCCACTCTCCCATCATGGCTCATCGGCACTACCAGCTCACTCTTCTAGGAGGGGCCTCCCTGGCCAGGCCATGTGGGCCTGTTCTAGCCATTCTGGTCTCTTCCCTCGTATCTCTGGTTCCTCTTTATATGCACCCTTTCTGCGCTTCTCGCTTCTTCTCACGAGTCTTTCACACCCCGCCCACCGGGGCAGTGTGGTATCCAATACAATTTTCAACTGCGTCACTACCCCTGCATCACTTTTAATGCCTCTGATATATTTAATAAAAATATAACATGTACAAATGAAGCAGTTCTTCTAGAACTGTGTTTTCTGATATGGCTGTCATTACACACATGTAGATATTGCAAACCGAATTATTTCAAATCAAGTAAGATAAAATTCAACACTGCCTCTTTTAAAATGCTCAATAACCATATGTGGCTACTGGCTACCATATTAGACAGAGCAGATTACTGGATGGTAAAGTTCTAGGATACTCTTCGTTCTCAGAATTAGATATTGATTTTTATCCACTTTTTATAAAATCAAGTAATTCGTTGACTTTCTGCAAAAAAAAGTCTTCATCATTCTGCCAATAATAACAGTAGGAGATGAAGCAAAGATTTGATTCCTATGGATTTTGTTGATCCTCTTGGTTAAAGTAAATTCCATTAACAAATTTGTCAGGCTTCACATTTTAGTTCACTTAACTCATCAAATGCCAGCATGAGTCTGATTAGTCTTTGGCTTCAGGAAGTCAGACTGTTTCCATGCTGAAATGTACAGCCTCTTGTGCCAACAAGATTGTGAGCAGCATTTCTGCTGCCAAAAATTCATTTTCCAATGGATTATTTGAATCGATTTCCAAAGCTATATATCCTCCGAGGGGGAACTCCTAAGTGGGCAGTTTTCTTCCATAATGAGACCCATGGTTGATCACCCACAAGAAAAGAAATCTTCATGGGCCAGGCACGGTGGCTTGTGCCTGTAAGCTTCAGCCTATGAAGCGGCCGGGGCTAGGGATCGCAGTTCGAGTCCTGCCTGGGGCCGGTAGTGAGACATAGTTCCAAAAAAATAGCTGGGCATGGTGGCACATGCCTGTAATCCCAGCTACCTGGGAAGTTGAGGCTGGGGATCGCTTGAGTCTGTAGTTCCCTGGGCAACGAGAGCCTGAGCTTCCACGGGCAAAAATAGCAAGACCTAGTCTCAAAAAATAAAATCTTCCTGACTTTTTTCCAACTACTTTCTGGGTCCTTCCCCAGTCTGACTGGTTCAGTCACTAGCACTCTGATTTTTGTGTGAACTTGTGCTAGAAGGTCAACGGTATGGCTACATTCCCGTTTCTCCCACCTCCATGGAACAGAATCCAGACCTGGACTCTGGTTTCCTTTCCTTCTTTCCAATGTTGCATCCTTTGGTCTACTCTAAACCCTGGCCTGCTCTCCCTAAAACAACTCCCACAGACTAGTACGATTATGAAAGGGAGGTATAGGGTGAGAGGAGAGGTGAATTCTCCCTCCCTCCCTTGAGTCTAAGCCTTGGCTCCGGGTTGAGCTGCCTAGAGTTTGCAGATGTAGGCACAAGCTCAAGGGACAGACAGGACGCCTGTTGCCCCTGGCCTTTAACAGTGTGGGCACAAAGACTTTGGGAACTTCCGGGTTGAGCTGCCTAGAGTTTGCAGATGTAGGCACAAGCTCAAGGGACAGACAGGACGCCTGTTGCCCCTGGCCTTTAACAGTGTGGGCACAAAGACTTTGGGAACTTCAGGGAGGAGAGAGGCTGAACAAAGATAAGATTTGGGTGATACTTTATGCTTTGCCCCAAATTCCAGGATCACTTCCAGGGTTTCCAGGTGGGAGTTCAGGACACAGAGTCCAGTGGTGGGTTCGACAATCACCAGTCAAAAACCTGCTCTTGGGTGCAGCACGGTGCCTTCTCTAAACAGGGGTTTCTCTTACCTTCAAAGAGGTGATCATCTTCCCACTGATACTCAGGCGCATGGCAGGAGGTCTCAAGCTCTAGTACAGCCTCTCTCAGTTCCCCTGGGACATGCCTCACCACACTGGGAGTGTGATATCTCGATGCCATGAAATTGTGCGTGGTCCTGGATCCTGCGTCCCTGTAGAGTAGAAACAGCATCTTTGAAAACACCACTGTAATGGCTGAAATTTACTTCAAAAGAAGATAGTTCAGATGACCACTCTCCTACCATATGCCTGAACCCAGAACAGTAAGTGACCCTAAACTTACCACAGATGTTCAGAGCAGCAGCAAGAATTACTGAGCCATGATTTTCCAGTTACCAATCCAAATAATTACAATTCTAGCCTTGGCACAAAAGATCTACTTTGCCAGGTTTCATTAAGTCCAGGTTTGGATTTTCCCCCAATTTATTTATTTTGAACTTATTCGTTATTTGATAGGATTTATCGTCTCAGTCTCCAGTTACAAGTCTGTGCATTGTATACACTCAGGAACTGGAAGTGTTGGGCAAAAGGACCTTTGAATCCCTCAACTCATCAAGTGTTGTTTGCTCAACGAACAAAAATAGGCCTTCCTCTACATGGACTGCTATTTTCACAAGCCTGCAGGTGCTGTGACGAATCAAATATAAGACCGTCTACGAGTGCATTTGAATCTTTAGTCATCTTCTGTGCCCTAGTGCAAATGTACTCTCAACGCACTCATGCCAGCAACATAGGCCAAGCTACAGGGGGGCCAGGACAGTAGTCTGATAATCTCAAGGGGTCCTCAAACTCGCATGGGGTAGGAAATGGGGGTTGAAGTCACACGGAGTCAGGTCCTCTCCATG
Source organism: Uropsilus gracilis (assembly GCA_004024945.1). Classification (NCBI taxonomy): domain Eukaryota; kingdom Metazoa; phylum Chordata; class Mammalia; order Eulipotyphla; family Talpidae; genus Uropsilus; species Uropsilus gracilis. Next base: position 82,748 of record PVHY01002217.1, on the reverse strand, counting down.
GAGGTCAGTGTCTGCAAATGGACTTGCCATGTCTCCATGCTGGGCCCTGACAGGCAGGTGGCCACTGTAGTGATACTGGGGACGGATCCCAGCGGTGTTCACAGAGGACAATGAGCAGAGTCCTCTCACAGCCAGCAGGAGTGATTATTTCCTTCCTCTTCCTGGAAAAATCCTCCACCATCACAATTCTTTCCAAACCTAAGGCGATAACAGCATCTAGAGGGAGCAGGAGGAGAAACTAAGGGACTCCAAACCACCAGCCATTCACTCTGTCCCCCAGCAGTCCCGTGCTGCACCTAAGGCTTCGCCATGCGCTCCTGGTGGGCTCTGGACCTGGCCACCCCTTGCTCAGTGCCCTCGCCTTTCCAACAAGCCTCTGTCTCTATTCAGGCTGCTTATCTGTCCAGGATTCAGGCTCTTGGGAGATGGGGAGTCACCACAGTTCCTCTGGGGACTCCTGGTGTCACGCACCAAATGTCTATGCAGTTCCGGATAAATAGCCAGCATGATCTGTCCTTTTCCAATAAGATCTAGTTGAAGACTGGAGGGGGGGGGGCGGGGAGGGAAAGGGGTCCTGAAACTGAGGGTATCTCTGGCGCAGGTCAGATGTGATGACTCACTCACAGTTTTTTGAGTTTTTTCACTGAGTAATTAATTGGGAAAACAGTCAAAAGTATCATGGGCTAGTTATCTGTTGCCCAACATTTCAACAGCAGGAACAGATGAAATAAAACAGAAAAAAAAAATACTTCCTATTTTAACAATCTCCTTTAGCTCAGTTCCATGCCTACTCTTTGCACCTCAAGATTTCAGTTCATCAGCTTGCAAAATGCATGTTCTTGGTCAAAACTGGGAGCATGTATGTGAGAGAGAATCAGAGCGCTTCATGGCGGGATGAAACAAAGAAATAATGAAAATCCAGTGTCCCTGATGCTAAGTCAATAGCACCAGCTTCCTGTGTAAGAAAACACACTTTGTGAAGGGGTGAGGCAGAGAAGAGGAGCAGGTGGAGGGAAAGAAGTAGACTTCATCACCTTCTATTTCTCACATGGATTTTGGTGACCATTTACAGGGCTGGCTTAGACTGCCAAATTAGCATAATGCCAGCCAGCCTCAGTGTGAAACATATGCTCCGTACATAATAAGTACCCAATAAATATTTATTAACAGCATCTGACCAATTGGAGACCAATTTGGAAGACTGTGTCTGTCTTTCTTGCCAGTTTGCCATTACTTCATTGCAGTCCTCAGAATGCCTCTAACTAGGCTCAAGACAGAGATGATAGTTAGAAAAACTAGAAACCCTGCTCACTTAGCCCTGGGAAAGATCGCAAATAGCTTTGTCTCATCTTTTCCTCATATTTTCTGAATATTATTTCTTAAAAGATTAATTGTCAGGAAAATCAACTGCCTTCCTTGAAAAATGACTTCACTATGTGCACTGCCTCTAAAACTGTTCAAAAATCAGGTTCTATTTTTGCCTACACTTCATAATAATACATTCCCACTTCTGGCTGTGAAAGGGGGCAGGCGGACCCCTGTAAGTTGGCAGTCTTGTTTGCCACTATTATTACTGAAGACATTTTAGTTCTTCCTTTTGTCAGTTTCCTGGAAGTTGGGTCCCCAAAGGCTAATAGATCAACTTCCAGTACAAGTTGGAAAATAATGGGAAAAGCATCTAATTTTCTCTTCCCAACTTCATAACCCTGCTTTGGGACAAGTACAAACTACTGATCCGGGGTTGTTGAAGAATCCCTGGAAATCAGATGCGGATTCCCAGGCCCACCCCCAGAGGTGGGATTCGGAAGGCCTTGTGTGAGCTCTGCGATTTCTCCCACATGCCCAGGGACTGTCGGGGTTGTGAGTGGGCAGGTCGGCCTAAGCAGTGCGCTTCTGATGGCCTGGCACCCATGTCAAGGATGACGGCTGGGTTGAGGTAACCCATCTCAAAAGAGAAGATGGATATTAAGACTTGGGCATCTGGAGACTTAAACTCTGACTAGACCAGAAACAGAATGTTTTGAGATGGGAGCCAATTTGACAAATGTGTTCTCACAGCTGCTCATCATGACCCATGCCTACCCACTCTGTTGCCAGGGCAACATGGCAGAGAAGGAGGTAGCTAAGGCTACTTCCTGAATGGGAGAAGATATGTCAGATGTCAGCTGCAGCTCACACATCCGACAAAGTATTATCCAAAACTTACCAAGAAGCCATACACTTAACAAGAAACCCGATGAGGAACTGGGCAGAGGGTCTGAAGAGATACTTCAGCGAGGAAGACTTACAGATGGCCCACAAGCACACGGAAGTGTGCGCAGCAGCGCTTAGTACTAGGAAATGCAAATCAACATGTGATGTCTCACACTAGCGAGAAGGCTTTACACCAAGAAACAAGTGTTGGCAAGGGTGTGGAGAAAGGGGAACCCTGTGCACTGTTGGTAGAGATGTAAGCTGATGCTGTCATTGTGCAAAACTGTGGAGATTCCTGGAAATGGAGCACATGGAACTACCATATGATCCAGCAATCCTATTTCTTGGGTATTTACCCAAAGAATATGTAAACACTGATTCAAGGAGATCTATGTACCTGTATGTACTTTGTGGCGTATCTACAAGATTAAGAGATGGAAACCACCTGGCCCCTGACAACAAGTGGCTGAAGATGCGGGATACATGCACAATGACATACTCAGCTGCAGAGCATGGTGGCATTTTTTTCATTGATGATAGCCTGATGGGCCTTCAGGGCTGTGTACTAAGTGAGGTAAGTCAGAAGGAGAAAAACCAGAATGGGATGATTTCGCTCCTGTGAAAGCTGAAGAAACAACAAAAGAACAAACAGAACAAAAACAAACTCTTAGATTATAAGAAAAAAAGACGGTTATGAGAGGGCAAGGGGGGAGAGGATGGGTAAATTGGACAGAGCGGAGCAATGGCACGGTGGAGAAGAGGACTAGAATTTTGGTGGGGGTCGTCATGGAGTCATGCAGATGCTGATACACAAAGCGCTATGTGGGATGCCTACACTGTGTTTTAAGCCAATGTTATTATAGTAAAAATTTTTAAATGGGACAATTTTATAGTTTCTTATAAAGGTGGATGGATGCAAAATAATCCACCACTCCTAAGTGACTACCCTAGAGAAATGAAAATTTCTCTTCACATAAACCTGGATGTGAATGTTTATGGGAATCTCTGAATGAAAAACATAAATATTTTCCTACAGGTGACTGAATGAACAAACTGTGGTACATCCATGTGATGGAATACTACTCGGTCATGAAAAGGAATGAACTAAGGATACAGCATAATTGCATCTCTCATTTATTGTGTTAGGTGAAAGAAACCAGTCTTGAACTAAAGATTCCATATGCACAACTCCATTTAGAGGCCAGGTTGGAAAAAAGCAAAGAGAGAGCGAGGGAGAGAGCCCATCTTCAGTGGTTTGCCAGGAAGAGGGTGGGTAGAGGTTGCCAAGAAGGAGCATTGGAGGGGAGTTTTCAGAGAAAGAAAAGTGCTGTTGAATCCTGGCTGTGATGGCAGTTCCACAGCCCCATACATCTGTCAAAACACACAGAGTTCTACACCAAAATGAGAGTGAATGTTATTATTTGTAAATTAAAACATACATTAGATAAGAACCGTATCTGCTGTGTTTTTCCAAGACCTCAGGGTTTTGAAGGATGAGGGATTTTTACCACTGAAGCTGGCAGAGTAGAAGTGGAGAGATGTCCCCTCCTCCCTTGTTTTAAGAGACTAGGTCTTGCTATCTTGCAGGGGATAGTCCTGAACCTGCGGACTCAAGTGATCCCTAGCCTCAGCCTCCCAGGTAGCTGGGATTACAGGTGTGTGCCACCATGCCTGTCTATTTTTTTTTTTACAGACTAGGTCTCACTATGTTGCCCTGGGTAGTCTCAAACCCGTGAACTCAAGCAATCCCTAGCCTCAGCCTCCTAGTGCTTGGATTACAGGCACGCACCACTGCACCCGGCTTTGTTTTTGTTTTAAGGAAAGAGCAAACCTCCAAAGTCTCCTGTCACTGAAGTCGCTGGGTTTGGGTGTCACCTGTCCCGCAGAAGCATCTAGGTAGGGTTTGCAGGCAAACGGGAACATTTCCCGCAGCTCTGGTGTCTGAAGAAGAAGCAGGGCTACTCAGAGCAGCATCAGTAATTCCCAGGGTTCTGAGGGCGAGGCTGCCATGGCCTTTGGCCTTGAGTGAGTCTCTGCATGAGGCCTCTTCGCACCCTCTGCGCCGAGTGCACGACTTGGCTTCCTGGAGCGCAGTAGCTGACAGCAGTTTCCGCAGTGGTTTCAGGACTTGAAGTTAATGAATGTCACCCAGCGTCCTGGTGGTGGATCAGATTTAGCCCAGGGACCCATGTGTCAGGACAAAGAGCTCCCTGATGCCAGAGAGGAGGCGTGCACGGCTGGGAGCCCTCAAGAGTAGTCAGTGAAGGGGCGGTTCCTTCTCCAGATTGTGGCTACTGATGTTTTTTTCTCCTGCAAAAGGCACGCAAGGTCTGCATGGGGAGATGCCCAGGAAAGAAAGGGCGCCCAGATCACAGAGGTGGGAGCAGGACTGGCACTCCAGGCCACACATGTCGGCTCAGGACCCAGACGCTCACCTTCGCACTGAGGGAAAGGATCCAAGCCCAAGCTCAGCCATTTCCAGTCTGTTCATGGCGCTGCCCACCTTCTGCCTGCGTTTCGACTTTTTGGACTGACAGCTTCTCTAGGAAGATGGGCCAAATGAGGGCTGAGCAAATCCCACCTATGGGGCTTGACCTTCGACACCATAACTCAGTTTTGAATACCTTGAGGGATTTTTCCTCCATTTTCAATGCATTTATCACTGCCTTGCATCCTCGAGGTAATTGCATAATTGCATAAACACAGTTATCTTAGCCACAAGGCTAGCAGAGACCAGTGCATTTGCCTCAGAATCTTAGGAGACGGAGGTTGAGTTGAACCCGCTTTCCAGCACTATCTTTACGCTGGCACCAAATGATTATAAACCAACACGGTTCCCAAGGGCATTTACTCTGAGGGCTGCACACTGCTTTCCGGTTCTTTATTAAGTCTCCTGACATGTGCCAGAGGGACCAGCTGTCAAATGGCAGGGCCATCCTGCAGATGGAGGATTTGAGCAGCTTAACAGAAGGCGAGTGAGCCACTACCTCCAAGGAGGCAGACCCGGCCCAGCCAGGACCCGAGACCTGCCTCTCCCCACCATTGCACCCTTTATTAAGGAGCATGGCTCCTTTCAGTTCCACCCTGGTGCTGGTCTTTGGCTGGTTACTAGGCAACTCGAGTTATCGCATCCTGGCTGGTTCGAAACACCAGAGCATCCAAGGCCTAGCAAAATCTTCTCTTCGTTCACATGTTATATTTAGTCTGATACCCCACCATTCCTGCCAAGCTCAGCCAGGGAGAAATCAGAATGCCCTCAAGGGTAACAGGCAGCGCCTGAGATGGGTTGGCTGACTTCTACGCTGACAAGACAGGCGGCTTCGAGCGCAGGGGAGGAAAGAGAAAGGCCAGCTCGGAGCCCGAGGCTCTTAAGTGCGCGCTGGCACCGCAGGGGAAGAGGCTCAAAAGGGACGTGAGGGTCAAGGGCATCTAAACGGAAGAGAGACATCACCTGAGAAGCAGCCACCCGACCTCAGCTTCTCCAGTCTGCTTGGTGCTGTCAAAGCAAGGACGCGGGGAGAGAAGGTCAAGGAACAGAACGCCCCTGCTGCTTATTCCTGGACCACAAGCAGGAAGTTCTCTTAAGAGCAAGAGGATGAAAACCACTTGTGAGTCTTGTATAACTCTCAGCAGAGGGATGCAGGCCGCCCTGGCACCCAGGCAGAGCAGAGCGCGCAATGTGGCTCCAGGCTTGGGCAACACGGATGGGTCACTGGCCCGCCGTGTGGCTTCGGGCCAGGTGGGGAAGCAGATGGATGAGCCCCCCGCTCTGTCAGGCACACGACATGTTTCTGGGGGCCCCTCCCCTCTACTCTGCTGAGCAAAGGCGCACCCTACCAGACTGTCGATGTTGACATTGCCTCAAGTTTTAACAAATGTTGGAACCATTGCTGAAAAGTGTGGGGCTCAATGGCCCCCTGAAGAAACCTGGCCCCCTGCTCCCCCTGACCCTCCCCCCCAGCAAGCTCATAGCTAGGCAGAAGATCGCTGTTGGAAGAAGGCCCTGAAACCCCTGTGATTCACACGTAGTGATGGCGGGGGTACAGAACAGGGCTCCACCAGGCATGTGCACCCCGAGGACCCGAGCACACCTCCTGTGCGCAGATGAGGAGCTAGAAGCACGTCCGTATCTAAACATTGCCATGACTCCTGACACTTCGAAGGGGGCCTTTTCAGTCAGACTCCTCCCCGGCTCCCCCCGCCCCAGACTGCAGCCAACGATGACTGACCTGAGAGAAGCTCCGACGTAGACGCCTTAGGAGTTCCTCCACATGAGACCCTGTGGTTAGGACTAATGGAAGTTTTGCTCCTTCCCTTCCAGAAAAACCCACCACCCCAACTGCATGTGGTGCTGCTCAGGGGGTGCCGAGCCGGCCATGTCACCCTGAACAGGACAGGCTGCAAGAGCGGCCACAGGCCAAGAATCTGCAGTTGCAAAGAGCCTGGGGAGGCTGCAGGAACGCTGGCCAAGGCCGTGCACTCTCAGGGAGGAGCTGCTCTTTTCAGCCCCGCCGAGTGCTTAGGAACGCAGTAGCGACCTTGCAAAGTCAAGAAGCTGTGTGACTCTCGGAAGAGCCACATCATCCGGGTCCATAGTCAGCACAAAGATGTCCTCACAGGCACAACTGAGAGTAAACTGAGTAAAGGGGAGGTAATTCAGTGGGGTGATTCAGTGGGGTGATTTAGTGAGTTACCAGAAACATAGTCACAAATCAGTGGATTTCGTAGTAGAAAGCAAATACAGATGGAAAGAGGGTGAGGTTGAAATCACACACATCCTGTTAATAACAGACAAAAGCTCCAAAACTTCAAGGCAAAAATTGAACAAAGATAAAGTAGAAGAAAGAAAGTACATTTTATTGAGGACATCAAATAAGTCGAGACATACTAGGCTCCTGGGTAGACTTCATAGAAGAAAAAATTCAGTTTCCAAACACATATATAAGTTCAATGTCATTTCAATGGGAAACATGACAGGCTTTCTTTGCAAATTGAAGACAATGACTGAAGCATGTATGTAAAAAAAACAAAGTATGCAAAGTTGCTGGGAATGTCTGTGAAATGGTCAAAAATAAGGAGAGATTTAGCATCCTTGCTAGTAGCATTTTAGACTACTGTCGTCCAGAACCATCCTCTCAGCATCTGCTTCTGAGGAAGCCCGTGTGCCGTGGTTATGATCAGCCTGTCACTCAACCATGTTTTGACGGGAATGTCAAAATTCCACGCCATCAGTGTGCTTCTTATCAGGTGGCTGAAACTTTTTGAAGCTACTTGTCACAGCCAGCTGGGTGTTGGGGGTCTCTAGACACAGAAGCATCCTCCGGACCCTCCCTGTGGTCTGCGGCCTTTGAGCTTTGCTTTTTAAACATTTGCCTTTGTGACCTGGTCCTCTTTTTGGCTGGCTTGTTTGGTTTATTTTTGATCCAGCACAACTTCTCCCTGTTTTGCTTGTAATTCTGTGACTTGGCACCCTGCCTGGTGCTTTATTCTGGCTCGGCCACCTTGATGTTCCACTTGGCTTTGGAACAAGTGCCAGCCCTGTTTCTTCCCTCCTCCATGGTTGCAGGCAGTTCCAGCATTCCAGATTTAGCCATAACCTCATTCGCAATGATGCTGTGCTCTCTCTGGAGAAAAATACCTCAAAGGAACAATGACAAGTGGCTAAGACTGAGCGATGTGGGCGCTGATCTCTCAGCCGAGCGTTGAGACCGTAGTCTTGTTAGTTTGCTAAGCGACCAGAACAAAGCACCATTGTCTAAGTGCCATCTACAGCACAATCTCTTTCCTCACAGTGTCGAGAGCTACAACAAGTCCAAGACCATGATGCGGGCAGTGCTGGTTTCTTTTGAAGCTTCTCTGCTCGGCCTGCACGCGGTCACCTTCTTCCCGTGTCCTCACAGGCCCTCTGCTCTGTACACACCAGCATCCTGATGCCCCCTTCGCACGAGGACCAGGTCCATCCCAACGACCTCACATCATGTGAATGACCTCGTCACAGGCCCTGTCTCCAAATACAGTTACATTCTGAGGCTCTCGAGTTTGGACTTCAACACCTGAACGTGGGGAGGGGAGGGGCACCAGCAAACCCCTGACAGCCACAAGGCATCTGCGTTCATATCCTTCGCCTTTGCTTTCTGGCCCAAGAGGGACTTGGAGCCAGTTCCTGGGTTTCTCTGTGCCTCAGTCACCCACCCTGTGAGTGAAGGAGATTGAGTACCTCATGCAGTTCTTGCCAAGGTTCAATAAAATACCATGCTTACGGTGCCCGAATCGCAGTCGGCACTCAGGAAAGATGAACTGTCACCACTCTCTCTGAGGGTCCAACGCCAACACTGAATTCCGTGCAAATACACATGAAAATGGGTGCACATTTTTATCTAGTGGCTCATTTGCTCAACAAGCATTTGGTGAACACTCATGGATGGAGCAGGCCCTCAGTATCTGCAGCAGTGATGTAACACAAACTCAGAGTGAGTGGATGCTGAAACATCGCCCCCTGGGGAAGCAGAGGTCGCATTCTGAAGATCCAGTCACAAATTGTCATCTACTACAAACACCTTATTTTAGCTGTGTTTCCACCTCAAGATGTCTTCTTTTTTGTTTGTTTGTTTTTTGAGACTAGGTCTTGCTATGTTGCCCAGGATAGTCCTGATCCAGGATCAGATCTGAGTAGTCCAGATCCCAGATCAGATCTGGGATCCCGTGGATTCAGGTGATGCCCAGCCTCAGCCTTCTAGGTAGCTGGGATTATAGGCACGGGCCACCACGCCCAGCTATTTTTTTGGAACTAGGTCTTGCTATGTTGCACAGGGTGGGTCTCGAACCTGTGGACTCAAGTGATTCCTAGCCTTGGCCTCCCATCCTAGGCTGGGATTAAAGGTGTGCGTGTGCCACCGCCCCTGACCCTACAAGATGTCTTCTTTAAGACATGTTGTGGGTTCATTCTCACTGAACTCACTGCAGTGTCACTATCACTCGTGTCTGAGCAAAGCTTGTGTAACGCGTGTGTCTCACTCCACAAAGCACATGGCTGCCGTCCTGTGTTTGGCGATGCTAGACAGCTTTCTGCTTGGGAGCCATTTTGAACAGGGAGATCACCAAGAGGAAGTGCGCACATTGACAAAACATGGTGCTAAGCTGGCCAGGAAAGGGGGCCTTGCTGAAAGGACCCATGGTACAAAATTCTATCACCTAGAAGCTGCCAGGTGCCCATCGTGCTGCCCTGCCCATGCCCACAAATGACCATGTGCTGCTGTGAGGACTGAGTCTGGGGTTACACAGACACCTCAGTGAGTAGGGGGAGTCCCAGATACGGGCCATGAGCAAGGAGGATGACTGCAAGGTGATGGGGAGCACCAAGGAACAAGGACGCTTCTGCAGTGGTGCTTCCTGTCTGCAAGAGGCACGGCCGTCAGGCCACTAAGACGGGCTTGGCGAGTGACCTGGCGACTTCAGGAGGTGGCAGGAATATTCCGACTCCCAGGATCCTCTGTGAAGGAAGAGAATGCCCAGCAGCTGCCGCTGGAAGGAGCTCCGCCCTCAGGCTGTTGGCAGCACGATCAGCATCCCTTCCCAGAGGGTACCACAATCAGGGGTGACTCCCTGAAGCCCCAGCTGTCATGGGTAGGACAGGCGTCCTCATGGGTGCCATCTCCCGGGAAATACCTGTGCTTGATGGAGCGGGCCGCGCCTTGTCCCTCCCACTCAGACAGTCCTGGATGTGCTCCCTCCCCTGGGGGCGGCCTCCTGCCCACCCTTTCCACTGCCTGCAGCCAGCACCCTGCAGGCAGCCGCCTTCAGACAGGGGGTCCATCTCTGTTCTGACCTCGAGCTCCTCCCTTCTCTGCCACTGAGCTTTAAAACCAGGGCTTACTTCGTGCGCCCAGCTTAGCCTCCACTTTGTGGGGTAAGTGGAGGGTGGCCCCACCCAGGTGGGCACTGGGATGGGGGGGCGTGGAGGTGCTGGCAGCCGGAACCCAGAGAGGGCTCCGGGCCTGCCCAAGGCTGCCTCGCTTCGGCGGGCGGTCGTAGCCTGGCCTTCGTGCACTCAGCCACCAGTGTGCGGGCTTGGAGGGGGGGGGGCGGCCACCTCTTTCACTCTCACCCCAATTATTAGTCTTCAGAAGGAAAGAGAAGTAATAATCCATTGGACCAATAGAATTGGTGAGGGACCGAGCAAAATACTGTGTGGACCACAAATACGAGTGGACCCCGAGAGAAGGAATTGTGCTAAAGACAAGATACATTGGACAGGGGAAATGATCATGGACATCACCTATCACAGAATCACACCTAAGGCCACACAATGAGTGGACGGGTCAAAAGCTAAGGACGGATACACAGCTCAAGAAAGCAAGGTGCCCCTCCCCAACCAATGGGAGAGGAAGGTCACAGAGATGGGACTGCAGGCCCACGCAAAGCTACAATGAAGGAGAGGAAATGAGCTGCAAAGCTTTTTGGCAGAGACCCTCCACAACGAGTATCTTCTACATTGAACAGAACTGATTGAAGACCGTCAACAAGAGAAAACACCAGTAGATTCCAAAGGAGAATGAACGGCTACCCAGTACAGAGATAAGACTGAACATCTACCAACAAGGCTTACTATATATTCTAGGATCACAGTCCCTCACCAAAGAAAAGGACATTGCCACAGAAAGCGAAGTGACCAAAGGACTTAACATAGACCAAAAAACAACAAGGAGAGGGGTGGGAGTGAACAGAGGGAGTCGTCAACGGTAGGTGGGGGTGAGGCTTTCCAAAAATCATTTGCCTTTACTGTAAAATCTAAAGTATGAATAAAAGTATATTTTAAAAAATAAATAAAACCAGGGCTCAGCAGTATGAAGACCTGCACTTGCTCATGTGCTGGCACCAAGGGTACTGGCTGGAAGCGTGGAAGACACCAACAAGACCAGAAGTGGCTGATAAACGGGACAATGGTCAGTCCTCCAGGAGGCGCGCATCCCATGCAAAGGGAATTGTGCTGGGAAAAGTGGGAGTTGAAGCCAAATTCTGCCACCCGGAAGTGTGTCAGCACCCAGTTGATCAAGAATGGGGACAAAATCAGAGTTTTTGTCTGCAGTGATGGCTGTTCGAATTTTATTGAGGAAAGTGATGAAGTTCTGCTTACTGGATTTGGTGGCAAAGGTCATGCGCTTGGTGACAGTCTTAGAGTTCACTTTAAAGTTTTCAAAGTGACCAAGGACTCTCTTGGTCTTATACAAAGGCAAGAAGGAAAGACCAAGATCATAAGTTTGATGGTGAAAAATGGTAGCAATAAATCTGTCTCATGCCAGAAAGTGAAGAAACAAAATAAAGCAAAGGCCCAGAATGTCAGTGGGTGTGAGAACCACATGAGGGAACTTTGAAGCACTCGCCCATGGATGCCAGACTGCATCCTGGCCAGTTAGCCAGGCTCTAGTGCAGGGGGCCCAGGTATGCCTGCCTTCTAACATCCCCAAAGAGATTTGGAGAGGTACCACTTCAATCTCTCTGAGTCTCATTTTCCTTGTCTGTCGAAAAAGATGCAGCTCTCCCTTGAGTTCCAAGGGAACTGGCGACAAGGGGAGGGGAGGTGGCTGCAGCATGAAACTATCACAGAACTCACAAGCTCCCCTTCCAGTCTTGCTGCCACTGAAGTATGCAGTTACTGGAGAAAATACGGTAATTAAGAGATTTGCTTCCCCACAGCATGCTGATAAATCGTTGATGTCTGTCTCCCTGCTTACAAGTTTGGGGGAACTGAAGTGATTGTTTATCTCCTCCAAGGAAACAAAAACCAAAAAGGCTAAAAACCTATTTTGGGTTTACTGAATGGAGAGAAAGCACCCAATCTTTCACATGCTTGCAGAGCTCGAAGGCTCCTTGGGTAAATTCTTGTCACTACTTGCCTCCCAGGGGCACGAAATCTCAGGGCCACCAGGGCAGCTGGAGAGAACAGGGGACTCTGGAGAGAACATGTCTGGGACTCTGAAAAATAGTTCAGATAAGAATCTCTGAAGTCAGCCTAGAATAGATATGAGTGGGCAGAGGAGCAGGGCAGAGGCCGCCAGGCACTCCCTGCAGGCCAAATGCTGAGCAAATGAACAAGAGCACTTGGGCAGAGCTCTCGTCAGATGAGATGCCCCAGTTCCACGCTTGAGTCACCTCACAAAGCGCTCCTTGGGTGAGATGCAGCAAGTATTCTTAAGGTAAACAGAAGTGGGGAGAATAACTTAGATACACTGATCAGCAGTGACCCAGAGAGACTCTGTCTTATTGTTCAATAAATCGGAGTTTTAAGAAATGATACCTGCTAATCTGAGAGGTCAAGACATTCAGTTCATGGAGTATGTGGGGGATAAAATAAGTTACTGACCTGAACCAGTCAAGATATGATTTTTTAATGAAATGGTCAGAGTAGAAGAGAAAAAGAGAATGGAAAGAAACTCTAGAAGCTACCAGAACATACCAGAAATTTGGCAAGGCCCATGCATAAAGTAGCCAGCACGTACCACAATTTACACAGATAGCAAATACCCCTTGGCGACATCTTCAATGACTACATTCTCTCAGACTCAAAGGGAGGAAAATCAAGGCTGGATAGATGATGTTGCTGATGACAGAGAAAAATAAGCAGATAGTATACCTCCACACCATGGTGTCAGGAAGCAAACATGAGGAAGTATATAGCTAAAGGACTAGGGTGCAAAGGCTGAAGAACTGTGTGAGAAAAGGTGAGATGGAAACTTCCTCAGGATTCCAGCAAAAACAGAGTGGTTAGTGAGGAAAGAGCTGGGGAGGAAGGGCTATTGCAAGAGGTCGACCAGTTGTCTGGGTTTGCATGGGCCTTTCTTGGCCTTGAGATTCAAAGCCTTGTGCAGAAGGCAAGCTCTCGGACCTGGGCCAGCAAGGCTGGTAAATTACCCTACAGTTGCATGCTCCTCAGCCCAAATCAGACATTTTCTGAGTAAGAGAAGGCCTGTTCTAAAGAGGGATGTAAAAGGATACAGCCTACTTAGGGGGGCTAGAGAGTCAGTCAGGGAAGGACTAGGGAATCAAGAACACCCCTTAGAGCGTATGCAAATAACTCACTCCAAAAGCTACCTGCACCCCTACGTTCCTTGCAGCACCACTCACCAATATGGAAAACAACCTAAGCACCCACAACAGGTTAAGATATGAATAGCTGCACAACAAAATGTTGTTCAGTTGCAAAAAAAAGGAAAAATGAAGTCTTGTCATTTGTCACTGCATGGATGGACCTGGACGGGACTATGCTAAGTCAAGTCAGAAGGAAAGACATAAGCACCATGTGATTTCACTCATTTCTCCCCCCATAGCTTCAATTCTATAGTCAGATTCCTAGCATTTGTTTTGCTTTAGGTTTTCTATTCCTTTCTTCAGTTTTTCTATATTCCATATGAGTGAAATCACCCAGTATTTGTCTTAATCTTTCTGACATATTTCACTCTACACAATCCCCCTCTACTTCCATCCATGGTTCCAGCAAATGGAAAGAGTTCCCCTTTCCTTAAAGCTAAGTAGCGTTCCATTGTGTACATACACCACATCTTTATCTACTCATCTGTTCTTGGCACACAGGCTGTTTCCATAGCTTAGAGAGTGACAGTGCTGCAATGAACACAAGCATGCAAAAGTCCATTTGAATCAGTGGTTCTGCATCCTTTGGGTAAATTCCAAGGAGTGGTAGATCTATTTCTAATATTTTGCAGACCCTCCATACTGTTTCCCAAAGAGATTGAACCAGTCTCCATTTCCACCAACAGTATATGAAATTGCCCTTTTCTCTACACCCTCGACCATACTTGTTATTACCGGAGGATGTCATCAAGTTAAAAAGATTGAGACCCTGAGTACAAGTGTAACTCAGTGCGATGGAATGCGGTGGACAAACCAGGTGACAGCTACTCATCAGCGTATTTTTGGCTGCCTTCAGGGAAAGGACACAATGGAATTCTTTATTTGCTTTTTGATGGAACCTATCAGCCCACAATCAATCCAATTCCAGCCTGTTATCTTCAATTACTTAGTATTTGACGTGGCCTGCCTTGGTTCCTCCTGGCCTTTTGCTTCCAGTGTTAATCTGGGACCATGAACTACTGGATCTTGGTCTGCCTGATGTCATTCTTCTGTCAATACCCCTGTGTGGACTTGACAAACGACCCCCCCTTGCTACCTGCAGATCCCTGAGAAAAGATGGTGGTGGAGAGAAGTGAGTCAGGAAGAAATGTTCCCACTGATGATTGATTACTAATTGATTAACTGATTATTGATCAATGACCACTGATTAATCTTGTGACTTTCAGCTCATCATGTAATTTCTCTAACCCTCATTCTTTTCATCTGCAAAACAGGAAAGAATTACCTCGAGAGTGTTTGGAAGATTAAATGATGATGCTTATGAAGTAAAAGGCATCATGCCTTGCCCTTCAGAGGGGAGCATGGTAATTTTTGGGGGGTACTCAGAGGGCAGTTCAAGGACCAGGATTAGCTGCTTGCTACTTGTCTGTGATGTACGAAAGAAAAAATAAGGAGAGAAATGAAGAGTCAGCACTTAGAAACTTTTAAACTGCAAATTTTCTTTTCAAAAGTTGGTCTTTGTAGATGGGATACAGAGGAATGATGCAAGGAGTGAGATAAAAGCTAATGAAAAACAATTCACAGAAACTGAACTATAAGACTGAGGCTGCCAGAGGCGGGAGAGGTGTAGAGGGAGGAAAGCAAAAAGGGGGTCACCGGATGGACTAGGGTGGAGGATGGTGGGTACCTGGTGGTGGGTGTGGGTGGTCACACCTACCTGAGGAGTTCCGAGTTCATCCCTTGAATCATACACAGTGTCATAAACCAATACTTCAACCAAAATCCCAACCAGTCCTTTCGCAGAGATCTGAGAGGCATGGGCAGAGGTGGGCCTCCGCAGAGGCAGCATCAGTCAGCTGGAAAGACGTTCTTAAGACATCCCGTGACCCCAGCCTTCCCTGCTGCTCAGTTACCTCTGTGGCAGCAGAATCCCGGGACCACCTCCCACTGCACACACCAGCTCCTGTGAGGAGACCCCTTTCCCTTTCCTGCTCATCTGTTGGTGTCTGGGAAGGAAATACAAATTAGTGTTAACATTTGTTCAAAACATAACTCAGAAACTCGGTTCCAAAAGCACGCAGGAGGCTTTCCAGAGCCAAGTGGCATTTCTGATTTGTGTTACCCGTGCCATTTTCCAAAGCTGTCGGCGGATAATTAAAAGTCAGGGGGAAATTTCATTCTTTTCATGTTAAGGTGGCGAATCCATTAGTGGCTGGAGTGGGAAACAAGCATTAGCATTTTCAGGGGAGGAGAGGTGCGCCTGATTAAATCTAAAGAAAACAATCAATCCCAGGCGGGGCTGCGGTCACTCCGCTCATTAGCTTCAGGACAAGAATGACATTCGGAGCACGTGTTTTCAAGGCGTTGGCACCAGGCCATTCCTGAAGCACGCAGTTCTCAGGGAGACATTTAATTAGCGCATTGTGCATGACTGCCCACGGGGCAATGTGCCATCTAGCGCTCTTAGGGTCACGTGATAGTGGGAGAGGAGGCCAGGCCTGCAGAGTTCTGGAAATTTCTATGAGGTTAGTGACTTCATACTGCTGTCTCTATTCCTCCAGAACTGGGCCTGTCCAATGTCACAGGAACTCACTAAAATACCTTTTGGAGGCATAGAAGCTGTCTAGTCCCCCAAAGCTGGAACCCCTTGTCTAGAAAGCCAGGCCATCTTTGGTTCAGTGCAGAGATCTGGTCTTAGCAAACGACAGCATCAAGGCCCACGGAGCTGTTCAGCACCTGGCCCCGTGCACGCTCTTTCTATGATCACATGTTGAGATGACCAGACACAAATGCCATGGCCTCCACAGTTGGGGTGCCCCAAAATGGCTGATCTGGGTTCCCCCCTCTCCAGACTCTTTGGTGGTGTCACGCTCCACTTCCCTTCTCCTGTGTAAGGAGGAGAAAATACAACTGGACCCTTCCACTGTGAGAAAAATTCTGACTGGAGATAATCACTGCAGTAGTTTGAAGGACAAAACCAAAATGAAATCTGGTTCTAAAAATATATTTTCTCATTTTTATTAATCTTCCCTGGTCTAACAGCCTCAGAACTCTACAACCCTTGAACATTCTTCCTTTGAATGTTTTAATAAAGTGGAAAGAACTCACAGTCATGTTTAGTTTAGGTAAACATGATAGCACTATCCTAGCAAATTGACCTCCTTTCTTTGATCAGCCAACAAAGAATTTCTAGATCAGTTCTGTATTGGGCCCTGAAGGGGGAAAACCCTCGGACTCTGTGATATTGAAAGAGCAAAAGACTTTTGAACTCATAAACCCAAGAGTCTTTCAAGTTGTCATCAATAGTCTAATTTATTGACTGCATAAGGTGGGAGAGGAAAGCTTGGGACTCAAAGAGTTTTAAGAATTGTGTTCAGGAGAAAAATTGGGATGAAGGCATGGGGTTAAGAGAGAAAGAAAATAAGACAGACTAGAAAGGGGGAGAAATAAACCAAGAAATCAAGAATTAGAATTCCAATCTAGCTTCTAACTAGAGCTTTTTCCTGGTCTACAGGCTGTGAATATGAAGCATAAGTTCATGGCATGTTTAGGTGACACGTATCTTATACACCCCATGCATGCATGTGTGGTATGAAATCATAGTAGCATATGATGATGTGCATGAGATGTGATCCAAAGAAGAGAAAGTGATGTTGAATCACAGCTTGCAAAACAGGGAGGTGAAGAAGAATAGAAAAGGCCAGAGAGAAGTTTGGACATGATCTAGATCATGGAGCAGAGGGTGTACACAAAGGGCTGTTGAAAAAGGTCTATGGTCCCAAAGCAGACAGATGGATCAAAAAGCTGTGTTCTATGTACACAATAGAATATTATTTGTCAGTCAGAAAAGACAAACTCAAGTCATCTGCAGCAACATAGATGGAGCTAGAAGGAATCAGGCTAGTGATTCCTTTCTGAAGCTGGAAAGAAAAAGAGAAATACCAGATGGTCTCTATTATAAGTGGGATAGAGGGAAAACAAACAAAAGGACAAGAACTAGTTAAAGCTAGTAAACTGACTGCAGAACTAAAGCATAGAGCAAAGGAGGGGGATGGAGGGGGAATCAGGGGAGGAAAGAGCACAAGAGATCAAGATGACAGTTCACAGGTGACATGGTGGTAGAACCTTGGGGTAGACAATGCAAAAAACAGATATGCGTGTATGTAATCAATCAATCAATCAATAAAAAGGCTCATGGTCAGGATTAAAGGGAGCTAGTCTGGGATGGCCAAAGAGCCAGGCACCGGGGAGCTGTCAGCAGCAGGTAGCTGTGACACCCGTGGCCTGAAGGTATGGAGGGGAGTCCACCTGAGCGTGGAAACAACTAGAGCAGCAACAGACAGGAGGCTTCCAGGTGTGAAAGTTTCTAGTTGTTTCCAGAAGTTTCTAGTTGTTTCTAGAAGTTTCTAGTTGTTTCCAGCGTGGAAACAACTAGAGCAGCAACAGAAAGGAGCCTTCCAGGCTGTGGCGATTTCCTCCCTCACCCCGTCTTTCCAGTCTCTCTCTTTCAGTCTCTATAATTCAGTGGCTACGCATGACCTATTTTTCGGCGGTTTCTATTCTGTAGGTTATGATTTCAGCTTTTAGAATTTCTTTTCTTTTTTCGTTTACATGTGTTTTCTTTGTTTTGTGCTACCAAAGTTTGGTTGGAAACATTTTTTTTATCCATTTTTAATAGTGATCTAATTAAGACATAAGGTGAGCTTTTGATGTGCACAGTGGAGTTGACTTAGGGTTTTCCCAAGGCTTTGCAAGCCTCACACTGCTGGATCTGTACATAACAGAATGTTCCTCGGCCACGAGACAGGAATCCTGCCACTGCTGTGATGACCTGGGTGGACATGAAGGCCACTGAGCGAACTGAGGTGAGTCAGATGGAGAAAGATGAGACCTGAGATCAAGCATCTGTGTCGTCTACAGAGGTCAAACCCCCAGGGTGTGGCGCAAAAGGGCCCCTCGTGCATTGTTCATGGGACTGTAGACCGGTCCAGTTTCCGCTGGAAATAACTGGGAGTTTCTCGACTTTAAAAGCAGGTCTACCAAACCAGCAAGGCAGTGGCGTCCACCCTAGAAACACACTGTCAGTAATTCCAAGGGTTAGACACAGGCCTACGTTCACTGCTCATAACAGCCAGTCGTCAAGTTACGGAAACAACCTAAATGCCCACTGACAGGCAAGTGGAGAAAGAAGACATGATTAAAAAAAAATGTGGCACCTATACACGATGGAGTCTAAGAAAAGCGGTTGAAGAAAAGGTGAGATCTTGCCATTCTTGGCAACATGGGTGGCACTTGCGGGGATGATGGAGAGAGAAAGACAAATACAAGGCAGTTTCACTTGTGACTTGAACTACATGTCAAAGCTAAACCCAAACCAACCCTGGAAATCTGACCACAGAGCTGAGACTGCCAGAAGTGGAGGAGAGGGGCAGCATGGTGGGTGGGTGGGGGTGGTAGGGGGAGGGTTCTGAGGGCTCTGGGGGTGGACAAGGTGTGAAAATTTAACATTTGAAGAGCTGTGAACCTGGACTCCTAAAATATCCACAGTGTTGTCAATCAACATTACATGAATAAAAAATAATACAATTAAGAAAGATGATGAAATCTTTCTAAAATAACTAAAAATAATTTTTAAAAATGCAAACACCAAATAAAAGAAGAGGGAAATGGTGGTTACCAGGGAGATGAGGGACCAAGGGTGTAGAACAGACATTTGAGGTCACAACCTTTTATTGAGTAATAAACAAGCCTCGAGCATAGGCACAGCACAAAGACTACAGGCCATACTGTGCTACAATCAACCATTTGCTAAGAGACTAGAATGTTCTTATTCCAGTGACTGAAAATCCAGATAATTGCATAATAAGATAAGGCACTGATTATTACAGCACTAGCGACCATGCTACAATATAAAATAACAAATTAACATGTACACATGAAACTTACAAAATGTTATGTTCAATCTACTTCAATAAAAAAGCCAACAAAATAAATACTGCATGACACTTATCATTTCTGGATATTATATTTGGTGTTTTCTGAGTCACCCCTTCTTTACTCATTCTTTGCTTCTGTAATTGTTAAACATAATTCATAGCTTTACGCAAGATCTAAAAGTTCTAGTAGCTGACGTGTTCGAAGAGACAAGTCTCTAAGTCTTCTCCTTGGTTCTTACTTAGGGGGGCCTTGCTTTGTCACGTACAGTTTGATTCCTGTTGACAAATCGTATCTGTGATAACTGCAGTCGAAGGAAACCCCTGAGGTGTGCATTGAAATTTGTTTTTCTCAAGTTGATTGACATTGTTTCCATCAGATCTATTTGGTGTCCCCTGGGTGTCACCAACTTGAAACATATAGAATATATATATATATTTATATATTTTATAATATAATAAATTACTGTATTATAAATTATACCTATCATAACATTATACTATAAATTACATATATTATAAATCTATTAAGATATAAAATAATATTATAAAAGCATATATACATAAAATTGTAAATATTTTATATATAAATAACATTTATATATAAATAAATATATAATATAATAAAATGAAATGAACTATATAATAAAATATATAAAATATATTTTTTTTCTATAGAAAAATGCAGAACAACTTGAACTAAATTTTTGATTGGAGGTGTTTGGATTGCCGAGTTAGGATCACAAGCCTGTAAGTTTTCCAGCGCGCACATATTCCCGTGAAACAGGTGTTTTAGTTCCACTTAGAGGCAGCTTTGGGTAGGCAAATGTTTCCTCACTAGCTCCCCTTGCGCAGGGCGTGGGGCCTGGTGCACACAGACGGTCTCCCCTGGACAACCCACCTTGCCTGGCTCGAGGTTTCCTCTCACTCTCCTCTCACCCCCCAAGCTGCTATGAACGTGGTTGTGACCTGTCCTGGGGGTCGAGAGACATGGCAGGGGAGCTCTTATTTTTAGCGTTTGAACGTTCCTCCAGATTCATGCTTTCTTGTCTGGCATCTCTGGAAATTTCTCTTCGTTCATGGCCAGTTCAGTGCTGCTTTTCAAAACGTACATGTCGCCATAGATCTTAGGTCACTTACTGAGCTATTTCAATCTATGCTACCTGCACCGTTTGCATTAGACGCAGCACAACGGTCCCTGAGAATATTACTGCGGGCACTGCCCTGGCATGGCCTCTGCAGTTCGTCCACAAAGCTGACTGCCCAGTGACACACGCCAGTACCCACACCCTGGTAAAGCCCCCTCCTGCCTGAGCACCGGGCTGACCAGGGGTGAAAGCAGAATCAGCAGGTGAGATGCAGCCCGCCTCCCGAGGCCTGGGCATCCATCAGCATCAGAGTGCAGCCGCCTCTTCAACCTCTTGGAAGATCACTGTCTGGACACCCCTTCTGCGAAACCAGGCCCCAGGGCATGAGAAGCCCAAGGCCCAGGAGAAGACCCTGGGGAGGGCCCTTGGCTGACTGTTCCTCGAATGTTCCCATCCAGTATCCAACAACCGAGACAAATACCAATTATGGCGGCAAGAAATCTTGGGTCCCACCCGCTCAGCCTTCAGGTGATGTAAAGCTCAGCTGCCATGGAACAGCTGGCAAGATCCTGAACCAGCATGTCCAGCCCAGCCCACTCAACCTACGGAACCACGAGAGACGATGACAGAACCATTACTTTACACTGGCTAAGTTGTTGGTTAATGTATTATGCAGACACAGTACCAGAACAACAGCCAAGTGTTTTGGATGAGGAGCCATTTTATCTCTTTGAAGAGGCTTTACAAATCTATGTTCAATAGACTGTATTGATAGTCTAGGGTGACTTAATTTGCAAACCCTTAGAAGAGGAATACTTAATTATCATTTTCATATATGATCTATAATATCATTTAACAACTGTGTGTATGACAGTTACATAATTAAAAGAGATAATATTGACTGCAGATACTAATTATTTAAATGAAACCATGTTTAATAAACCTTAGGAGAAAATATAGGCAGATATCTTCATGATCTCAGTAGCTATAAATATTTATAAGCCAAAAACAAAGGGAAAAAAATGAATACATTCCTTTTATTAATGCTATGATTAAAAATGTAGAAACCATAAATTAGGAAAAGATATTTGTAAAACATAAAACTAGCAAAGGATTGTTGCAAAGCAAATAAATAAAAAGTAAATAACCTAGTTGAATAGTTTTCAAAAGAAATAAGCAGGTATTTCACTGGTAAAACACAATGGCCATTAAACATATGGGAACGGTACTCCATCTCATTAGTAGATAAGCGCAAACTAAAGTCACAAGCTTTTCAACATTTTCCAGATGCAACAATAAAGAAGTATAAACATGTCAAGATTTAGTAGGATAAAAAGATATTAGAACTTTGCCATGCTGCGTTGAGAATGTAAATTGTCCCAACACTATAGAAAAGAAGTTAGCATCATCTAATACAATTGAAGTTCTGAATACCTTGGAACTCTTAAATTTTCCTCTAAATATGCACATTGCCACAGGGGGAAAATGTATAAGAATATTATACAGCATTATCTATCATATCCCCCCAAGCCCTGGAAATAATCCCAAAGCCCATCCGTAGTGGAATGGAAGAATACATTGTGGGATGCACTCATGATGAAGCAACAGAGTGTGAGAATGAATGAATTCCTCCTACATCCTGTAACGTTATTGACCAAACAAAGCCAGTCATGGAAGTTCAATCTCTTTCATTGTATGGATAGTTTTAAATGAGAAATTAATTAACATGTAAGTGTGTTAGAATAATAAAGCAAAGCAAGAAGATGACAGCAAAATAGTACATCTAGAAGTTAACCCAAGAAATGGGATGGTGGATTAACCTTCAGGGAACTTGAAAGGGGCTGATCATTTCCTATGTTTTATGTGGGTACATAGAAATTTGCTTTATAATTATTATATGTCATTTACATCTATTCCACATAACTCTTCTAAGCAGGTAATATTTCATTATACACCATTTTCAAAAAGCAATGGCTGTCAATTAGCAATAGAATTGAATAGAAATAGAGGTTGAAAGGGGAGGTCTGAGGTATAAGTCAAATCCGACTCCAGGAATGGACAACGAGAAGAGAAAATACAAAAATTCAGCTCCATGACTGGGTAAAGTACGAGGTTGGAAAGGGCTCCATCAGCCTACAGGTAATAGATCCTCCTCAACTCATTCATATTGACTATTGTCAGCCCCATTATTTTAAGTTCCTGTTTATCACGAAGCCTCCCAGGCAGCGGCCCCCAAGCAGCACACACACTGCTTACACCAGCACCAGTGACCTGGCAACCTGACTGCTCGACTTACTTCCGGTTCATCCTGGATGAAGAACATGCTTGGGGCACTGACAAGTGTAAATCTGTAACTCTGCCAAGTTGAGAAGCAGAAGTTCCACTCTGAAGAATACATGGGAAACTGCCATACTCTGAAGCTCTTGGGTGCCAGTAAGCTGGTTGCCTCAGGTGGTACCCTGACTGACAGCTCCAATTCTGTGCTATTTATCTTTCTTATCTTTACATCTAGAACATAAGTTCCTAGAGGGGAGATACAATGTCTCCTATTACTTGCCTCATCTTCAGAAAGACAGTAATTTGTATACAGTAAATGCTCAATTAATATGTGCTGACTGGTTGACTGGCAGGACTATTCATTACCTAGGTACCACCCTGGTACTCTCGATGCCCAGTCTGCTTTATAATATGAATAAAAATGTGATCATCAAATATAATGAAGGTAGCTCCACTTCAACTACCAGGTGTTATCTTCCTTGTAAACAGAAAAGTGTGCTATGATTCAAACTCAAATCTTTTATTCTTCCCAAGTCAATTAGCTTTTTCTTAGCCCCCTGTGAAGCCAGAAGATGCATGGGATTGGGGAATAAATATTAATGAATGCAATAATTAAATTTCAAAATCTTAGACTATTCCAAAAGAGATTTTCAGTAAGGGTATCATAATCATGAAGGCAATGTTGAGGTCATTTTCATGTGCAGTGCAGAATCAAACCCAGGAGATTCTAAGACAAGTACTACTGCATCAATCTTATTGTTATTCATTATTCTCATTTTTAGAATTGCAGCAAAGGAAGACCCGTTCTAATACACTCAAGTGGAATTGCCTTTGATTTAGCCTCCAAATTATTGTTTGCCCACTGGATGTTTATGAAGAGAAATGCTGCATTTCTCACATTAGCCAACATAGAAGCAATCACTTATATGAATCATCGCTGAAAATAGAAATTCTTTCAAGTGCTGGACACATTTGTGGTCCGTGAACATCAGACACTAATAGGCAGAAGAGTTCAAACCTTAAAATGATTTTTCTGACTTCTAAGCAATTGGATCCAGAAATGCTCGACAGATGGCTACTTGTCTACCTGGAATCTGGAAAAGCTGGGCTTCACATTTAAGATCATGGCCTTGAAACTCACCTTCTTGCATGTGGGCATCTTTATCCTTCCCACAAGATGAGGAAGGAAGCCATAAACTGAATTTCTAAAAATGAAAGAATAAATACAGGGTGACAATAGCACCTTAAGTCATCCTTGCTTGCTCTGTGGACAATGCTGGCCATTGGAAACAGCTTCAGTGCCTCAGTGCCGGTGCTTATAGCAGCTCTCACAGATCAACAGTGGGAGCTCGGCTTGGTGTTTTACCTTCCTTTTTAAAGCTCTGTCCTCTTAGCAACGTCTTTAATCCAGATGGGGCTCTGTATGCCCTTCATTTCCACAGCAACCACTGCGAGGAGAGAAGGGTGGCCGCCAGTGGTGACCATGAAGTCTAGAGCCATTTGCTGACTCTGCAGTGTGGCTTAGAGATCTCAGATGGAAGAAAGACTCTCAACCTCATCCCCGAGATATTATACATCATCAAAGAATCCCAATCACTAACCTCCACAAGGCACGTATCTAACAAACATCACAATGGCCACACGCGCTCATGCCAGAGGGTTTTTCACCCAGAAACCCCTTCTAACTTAGGGTTCTATTGGAGGCAAGTGAATTCATCCTAAAAGTCAGTGGTGCACTTCTTCGGGATGCTATTGGCTTTTGTTCTCCATAAGGAAGCATCCTCAGGCAATGAAAGAGTTAGTAAAACAACTTTATGCCCTCCCTAA
This sequence comes from Uropsilus gracilis, assembly GCA_004024945.1. Taxonomy (NCBI): domain Eukaryota; kingdom Metazoa; phylum Chordata; class Mammalia; order Eulipotyphla; family Talpidae; genus Uropsilus; species Uropsilus gracilis. The sequence goes on along the minus strand of PVHY01002217.1, from coordinate 58,345 downwards.
TTTGGCTCCATCTCTACTTCTCAACCAGGGCCAGTTTGTAAATTAACAAGTCCTTTCTCAATGTCTACTCCATCTTTCCAAGTGAAGGTAAGAAGGCTCATGTTGGAGAAAGTACGTTTCTCTGCAAGAAGACCCACTGGTGTTCATGAGGGGACCTGATACAAGATGTTGCTATAGCGGACATCTCTCAAGTCTTTTCCTAAGGAAGTTAACTTTGAGATTCTGCATGTGGGCTTTCTGTTTGCTATTTGTGTGTGTGTATCTCGACACAAGACCAAAGTGCCATGCAGCAAGGGGTGCTACTGCAATGGGATCATCAACGGGGCTGTGAACCAACAGTCATGAGTCTGTGCTGCTTCAGTAACTTGAAGACCAATGTCCATCATGGATATGCTGAGAAAAAAGTCTGCTCACTTGGGTAGTAAATACAGATAGAAATGTATCTGTCGCCAATTTAAGGTTCCTGCTAGAGTTTTCTGATAACCAGTATTTTATTTGAAAAGGCCTGCAGATTTTTTTCCTTTTTGGCTTGGACTGATTGACTGTTTTCCAGAAATAGAGGACTCTATCACATCGCTCACCCATGGTCCAGGTTTGATGGCTGATCTGCTATTTCTCTGGAACACGCTGGAACCCTCAGGAAAGACTCTCCTAAGGTTTATTCCCCCAGATCGTTACTGTATGGAAATGGTGGGGGTGGAAATGAATGGGGGGGGGGTTGTCATGATATTATTGCCATAAAGAAGGGAAATCTCATGTTCCTCCCCTGTGTGAAGAAGGGTGGGCCTGAGCGGTGAGGGACGCTAGAGAAGACTTTGGAAAGAATCCTTGGACAGAGAAGACTTGGAAAAGGCCTTGGAGGAGGTACATGGAACAGAGGAATGTGAAGAAGTCCCCCTGGCTTCGAGGCCTTGGACTTGCTCCAGGGACCTGGGTGACATGAATGGAGACACACGGAAGAGAGACATATAGAGGCCCTTGGAAGAGATGTGGGGAGGCTTTTCCCTTGACTCGTCCTCTGGTTTTGCTCCTTTCATTCCAGACTTGTCTGGCCCCTTCTGCCCCATTCTATGGTTCTTTTCAGACTCGTGGCCAATTTTCAGGCCTCTGCAACCCCACTTTGAGCCAACCCCATTGGGCTGGGCATTTACCCACAAGGGGACGGATGAATCTGGATGTGGTACTGGGAGACTATTATCCTTTCTTCGTTTTCTTCGCACACTATCCTAGTAAAGTTCTTTCACACTGAAAAAGAAAAGACCTTTATCACTTAAGAATCATGATAAACTTACAGGAATTGTATGTTCTTCACTGGAAAAAAATATGGCTATGACTACTACACAGTGTGGGCATTATGAAAGCTGGAAGCACCGTGTACATGCTTATTATGTACATGCATATGATGTACCTGTATATGTAGAGGTTCTTATGGCTCATCAGTATCAGGTAATGCTACTGATGATCATAAGAAATGTCTATTGCTTATTGCGTATTGTTTACATATGTTTAGACTTTTTAATATGCACCATCATATAGATCAAATATTATGTATTGATCTTTATGATGTGTAGGATGAGTCAGACTTTTCTCATTTCTATGATAAGACAAGGACAAAACAAGGGTGTTACATGCCTCAACCAGCTGGAATTTGGTGAGTTAGAGGCCTAGATGCATTTGACTTGAGGATTCCATTGCATTGCAAATAAGACCTTTACCAAGCCCATGAGATTCATTGTCCTTGAATGTGGAAATGTCCAAGGGACAGAGTCAATAATGAATTTTAACAGTAAACAGTTTCTGAGAACTGAGATTAAGGTCCTAAAACATATCTTTAGCTTTGATTTCATGTGTCTTCAAGGAGATTCCAATTCATCTTGCAAATAATACTCAATTTTACATATTATGCAAATAATACTCAATAGGATGAAATGACTTGTCCAAAGTCACACAATTGATCAGTGTTAAAAGGTGAAACCTGAATCAAAGACATCATATTCAATCAATTGCTTCCATTTTCATTATATGCTATAGACTGGAACCACGAAACAAACTTGACTTCCTTTCAAATAAAGTTCAACTTGTTAACTCCCTAACAAATAACCTTCCAAAGAACAATACCTGGTTAAGTAGATTATTTTGTCTAGGCAGCTGTTTTGGGTGCATTCTAAAAACAACATCCTAGTCACCCTGGCCATTATGCCAGTTGTCATTAGCACTGAGTATACGGTGATGCAGCAGTAGACCAAAGCAGATACTGCCCCGATCTAGTACCAAGCTCATTCTTTAAGCAAATGATCACACACAAGTCTACATGCAATGGTGACAAGCTCCTTAAGTTGGAGTTGTTGAGTGCTAAGGAGAGGCCTCCTTGAGGAAAAAACATTTGAGCAGAGATTTAAAAAATAAGCTGATGTTAGCAAGAGATTTAAAAAACAAGCTGATGTTAACAAGAACAAGAATGAGGCATGCACATGCCATACAATTAAGCAATACGGCAAGCACGAAGGACCAATCTGAAAGGAATGGGATGAGCAGGGGATGAGATGAGGGAAAGATGATGTAGGAAAGGGCCAGGCCACATGGGACGTTGAGGTCACATGAAGTGGATTAATTCTACCTTGAGATCAGTAGAGTCATAGAATTCGTTGCTGGGTATGACACGACCAGATTTTGAATTTTGAAATAATAACTCTGCCATGTAGAGAACAAGGCATAGGAGGATCAGGAGTTGCTCCAAGTACACAAATAATGCAACTTTTGCTGTAATACAAGCAAGAGATAAAGGTGGCTCAACTGGGATCATGGAAAGTGGACAGAATTGGAAACTCTAGGAGAGACAAAAATCAATAAGGCTTGATGAGATGCTAAATATGGTGGGTGATAGAGAGGGCATCTTAGAGATGATGCCAACTTTGAGCTGGTAATGATGAAAAAAAGCACAGTAGAAATAGAAGTCAGATTTGGAGGGAGTAGCCAAAATTCAGTTTTGACGTAGGGAATCTGAGGAGCTTTTGAGACGTCCAACAGTAATTGCTTTGGAATCAGCAAGATCTGGACAGAAAAATATATTTCTATGTCATCTGCACAAAATGATACAGAAGTTATAGAAGTGCAAAATCATGTCCAAGAGAGTGCAGAGTGAGAAGAGAGCATAACTTTTAGGGAACCCACCTTTTACACACTAGGTGGAGGAGCGGATGCCTGCCGAGGAGACAGAATAAGAGCGAACTAGTAGTGCACCACCGGTCACAGGTGGAGGAAGGAAAGTGCTTTGAGAGAAGAGAATGGCAGTTGCCAGGAACAGGGGAGGGAGGAAGCGGTGAGCTGTTAACTGCAGGTATAAGATTTCAACACTGCAAGGTGGGGTAAGTCCTAGAGACCCACTGCACAAGTCATCTACCTCTAGTTGACATTGGAGTGTGCACATAAAAGTCTCTTGTGAAGGAAGAGTCCATGTTAAGTGTTTTTATGAGAATAAAAGAAAAAATGAATTAAGAAAACAAGGACGAAGAGACCCAAGATGTTAAGTGCCTTGAAAATGTCAAGTAGGATGGAAACAGAATAATAGTCTCTGGCCTCGGTTACAAGGAAATCATTGGCAGAGCGAAAGAGAGCTGTGTCAGGACTGACAAGGCTGGACTCCAAATTGAGGAGAACCGAGAAGGAAAATGAGGAGGCTAAACTACATCCCCTCCCTAACGTCCCTTCCAACTCTAAAGTATTAAACGCTGTGATTTCATACTGCTGACCGGCACCTCCTTTTCTTGTAGGCTTCCCTGTTCACCCCACTCCTGGTTAATAATAAGATTCTGCAGCTGAAAGAAATGATTTGCAAAGACTAACATTTTAAGCATGGTTACAACTGCAAATTTGGACAAATATATATATTTATATATTATATATGTATTTCTTCTATTTTCACACATATATGTTTTCTTTTAGAAAGAATCTTGAACACACAAAATACCTTGTATGATATTTTCACGTTGTACCAGTTGAAGACATTTATTGCTAGGAATTTTCTTTCTGGGTTAGGACCGGGTTAGATGAAATCAGGTCTAGAGTTTCCATGTGGATGAATTTGGAAGTGAATACACTGGAAACCGCAGCCCAGGGATGTCTCACACTAGAATATGCTGCTTTCCTTTCAAATGGAATTGCTTTTCTAGACTTTGAGAATTAAGAGCGCACAGCCAAAGAACTGGTTTTGTAAGCAAGGACAATGTCTGTGCACTGCTGAGTTTTAACTACGGAGAGGTCCCTGTAGTCCCACTGTCTTGATGGGTAGAAAGCTGATGAAGTGCCAGGTAGGCCCTTGGTACTCAATGCATGAACAGCAGACTGGACCAGCAGACTCCACCTCAGCTAGGCAGTTGTTAGACACGCCGGAGCTCAGGCATCCCCTCAGACCTGCTAGAGCAACGTCAAGTTCAACAAGATCCTCAGGTGATTTATATTAACATTATTCGGTGAAAAAAAATTGCATTCTCCCCACCCCTGAATCTACTTTTTAAAAAACATTGAATTCTGTGTTACTCTGCTGTGATATTTATAATGATCTAAGGACAGGTTAGTCATTTATGAACTAAAAAATTAATCATTGTTTTGTTTTAAAGTTAAGACCTGCAGTGGAGGTGACTAACAAGGTATATAGTTCAAAGACAAAAAGTAGGTTAGTCATCCAGCTAATGGCAGAACATGCATTTTTCATCTCCCCTTCCTAGAAGCTGCTGACTACTTGCATTGAGCAATTTACCATCCCCTTTTTTCATTACTAATAACAGCTGTACATTTAACTTGAAAACAGCTAAGTTGCATGTTATAGTTCTGGAGAGGATTTAGAAACTTTTACTATTTTCTGTCTCTTCAGTCCGTTTTGGAAAGGAATAACACTGTCACACGACCCTTCTCGGTGATTAACAGTATCTGAAAGAGACAGATGAAACTCCAGCGCCGTCTAAGCCTTCCTGGTTCCACCTCCTCCATGGAGCTGGGATCTAACCTTTAACCAGGTCAGGAAAAGATTGCTGCTGCCCCCTGCTGGCCCGCTGCCTCTTCATTCTCTACCGAGCTGGGACTTGAGGATATCCAAGGATTTGAGCCAGTGAAAAAAGCTGGGTGGAAAGGGGCTTTCCCTAGTAAAGAGGTAGCGAGATCCTTTGGGAACAGGCAACTGAAGTCAACGGAAAACGCTCAAGGGGGTGGGCGGAGGAGGAAAGAAAGGGCCTGGAAATGCAAATTTCGGTCTTGGTCATTTTTCTGTGCTCGGCTTCTCTACGCCCGGCAAACAGCCCTTCCTCTTCCTCTTCGGCACAGGACTCCTCGTTTGCCTCCAACTTCCACTGACGAGGGGCGGACTTGCCATTCCCCTATCAAAATTCCCGGACCCCAGATTCGCTCCCCGGCTTCTCCAATTCCTTTTCCCCGCGCCTGGACTTTATTCCTCTCTTCTGCTTCAAACTCCCGTCCCGCCCACCCACGGGCAGACTAACATTTCCCGGGCACAGACCCTAGGCTCCTTCAACCTCTCTCTTGACTCTGACCTCTCTGCTCCCCACCCTGGTCGTCAACGCCCGCCCCCCCTCGCTTAAGGGGCAGTCCCTCTTGGGTTTGAACGGCAGGCATGTCCCCTCTCGACTGCCTCCCCCCGACCCCCGCCCCAAGCGACTGAAAAGGAAACATGCGCACTTCAGAGCTAGGAGCTGTCCGAGTGCTGAAATTTATAGGCTGGGTAAGATCACGTCTCCGTCTTTCTGTAGCCCTCATTCCAGCACAGGATCTCAGCCATCCTGCCCTTTCCTCCCTACCTATCGCGGCGCGCAGAATCCTTTCTTCTCCCTCATTTGCAACTTCTTTTAAAAAGAGAACATTTTCTCGAGAAAAGGGATTTGCTAAAGAGAAAGGACATAAAACAATAGCCACAGAACCCGACTTTGAGTATGGCATTGCCACCAGCCCCCTTTGCATGGTGATGCGATTAAGGTAGTAGCGTTTCTATTATTCGGCAGAAGCAGCTGGGGGACCCATCAGTTCTGAGGCTTTGTCTTTCCTGGGTGAACTGATGGTCCTGAGCCCTGGTTTGACCCGACCACGATGCCTAGGACTGGCACTGTTTGTTTTTTCTCAGCAAACTGTACAAACCCAAATCTTTTTGATTTTCAAGGAAACTAAATTCCTGCCAGACTTTGAATCTGGACAATAAATAGATACTTTGTCCTAGCTTCTTTCTGGAATCATTTCGGGAATATTTTCTACAAGCATCACAGAAACAGGAATGAACCGGCAGCTAGTGAACATTTTGACAGCCTTGTTTGCATTTTTCTTAGAGACAAACCACTTCAGGTAGGTGAAACGACTTTGCATGTTGATATTTTCCACATGAAAACGGTTTGAAAGAGAATGTTTCATGTCACTGTGATCTATTTTTCTGCGCCCTGGACGGTATTATTTAAATGTTGTATAGGAGAGTTCTATTTCTTTTGTTCTTTTTAAAAGCTTAATTATGGTGGGTGGGTGGCAAATTTTCTTTCACAAAGGCAAGTTTTATGATGTATAACCCCCCTCCATGTATTTCAACACATTTTCACAGTCAATGTGATATTAAGCTGGTCTGATGAGTTGCATGTTCCTTACATTTCTATGTAACAGTGATTTGGTTTTTGCTTTCAAATTCTTCTGGAAGTCATTTAAAGGAATTATTGGATGCAATGCTTTTCCTCTGTTGGAAGTGATTGGATTAATTTGCCAGGAGCATGCTCATTTTATATAGAATATAGAAGAACCCTAATTCTTTGCCAACTTGGGACTTCTATTGTATTTCAGCAATTAGGTGCATACTATGAAGACTACAATTCAGGAAATTTCTCCAAACATTAAAAATATTTGAAACCTCATTTTACCACTGTTTGGCACAGTTAGGAATCAGTTGCATATCTGAACTTAATTAATGTGACATCTTTGCATTTATGTATCATGAGAGTGGATGATGTATAATTTAGATAAGTGAAAAATAATTATTTGCATGAGTGCATTTCCTACCCAATTTATAAATCATCAAATCAATTGATACTTCAAAATATCAAATTAATACCAGCCAGTGAAAGAGTCATCCTAATGACAGAGGTTCTGAGACAGGATAGAGATAAAAGATGTTCATACAACAAAGTATAGGAGTCTTCATTTAATTTCACCAAATTTTATGGTATTTTTTCACAGAACCAAGAGAAATGCAACATAGAGCAATAATGCTATGAGTACTGGGAAAACCCACTATGTTCCTTTCAGGTTCACACCTCCTACTATGAATAAGAACAATTATAGGCTGTGTTCTATTAGAATCATCATCACCATCATCATCATCTTCATCACCACCACCATCATAATCAAATATTTGATTAATCAGATGAATCTGCATATGGGAATGTGAGTATTTCGAGATGATTACATCAATTTTAACTCCCACTAAATGTTTATGTCATCTTTGCACTTAAATTTAATGCTACTTCTTTGAAAACCTGGCAAGGATGTGGTATTTTCTTAATGAGATTATTGGTTAAACTGTTGGAAACAATGCTTGAAAGTATATACTTTAGGAAAGAAATCATCAGTCAACCACAATCTACTGTGAAAATTACCATTTTCACTACAAACCAAATATGCTCTTTTGATAAGCCCTTTAAGGAAAGTGAAAATCTGAGAAATTTTCCAATCAACATTTGGTGTTTCTGACAATGCAAACGATGAGATAATTTAGAAGTTCTCGTTCATGAATCCTGCATTGGGTAGCCAACAATTTAAATACTAACAGATCAATAACAGTGAATAAAATAATTAATATACACATATGCTCATTGTTGACCTATTTTAGAATGAAGTTAGAATTCAAGTGATTCTTTTCTTTTAGACAACATATTGAAAATTATTAATAGCTGACAGCTGGAATGGAATCCGGCAGGTGAGAAAATCAGCAATAGGCTCACTAGTTACTATTTATTTTGTTCTGCCCATCCTAGACTATATTTTCCATGAAGGGCTGCAATGCTGGGAGAATTTTTTTAAGTCATGGAAAAATTATTTTAAGACACATCAATTTTAGAACTGATCTTTATTTCTCTGATGATTCGACAAAGAAGCCGTTTTAGCTATATACTCATAAAATCTACAAGCTAAAACTACGTATCTTAAACATCCTATGGCTAAAGATTGGAAGCTTACGAGATACAACACAGGGTTTATATCCCCATAACTTAAAGTTAACTTTAGGCCATCCCCATGTTCAGAAGTCTGTCATTTTCTTTTTCTTCTTAGCATGTCAAATATATTTATCAAAATATGATGCCAAACAATCTGTGAGCATGAATTCCCAGGGGATGACATACAATTGTTGCTAAAAGACTTCATGATGTATTTAGGGCGACTTTCTGCAAAGAGCATGACTCCAGGTCGGGAAAACAGCCTTCGCAGACCCTCTCTCCTTCAGATTTCTTGGACAAATTGATGGGAAGGACATCAGGCTATGATGCAAGGATCAGGCCAAATTTTAAAGGTAGGTTCCATCAAAGCATATATTAAGCCTGTGAGAAATCTTCCAGTGTCTGAATACTCTGAAAGTTTCTAGGACTTTTTATTATAAAACAGAAGCAACAAGTATAGTATCCATTTCATTTGGGCATTCTTCTGGCCTTGTCCCTGGTTGAAATAGCTTATGTTCCATGTTGATTGACACTTTGGAAAACTGTCTTTGTTTGTGTTCAATTTCACAAAGAAAACCCACACCAGAGAGTATCCCCCACCCCCATTTTACATGAAGGAAGGTTGGACGTGGAGCCAAGTGTAAGATGAGAGGATGGGCTTGCTTGTATGACTTTCTACCGGACTCATACAAGAGACAGGACTCACATCAGCATCTCTGGTTTGGGTTTTAAATGACTACTCTAAGTGAAGTTTACATTTTAATATAAAACATGCCATTTCACATACTTTCAGGCCTCTCTCATTCTTAAACACCATGTAAAGAGGCTGTCATTGAATACATCAGAAATTTTGGGTTGCTTCTTGTATAAGCACTCTAATTGTTTATTTGAAATGATCTGAAATTAACAAAGGATATCGTAGACTAGAATTGGAAAGTGTGCATGTCATAGATGCTCAGTTAAAAACCAATCAAAAAGTTTGGTGTTTTTGTCTGTTTAACATTACAAAAACTGATTAAGAAGCTGTAGATTGTTGCTTTTTATCTATCTGGTTCATTCTAATTCTGGGTTAGAAGAAAATGTAGTAAGAAAGAAACAGCTATTGATACATGAATTGTTTCTGATATTTTGATTTCTAAGTACATATGTTAAGTAATCATTGATCTTATTGAATTTAATATAATGCATTATGAAATGTTTATAATCTTTATTAGAAGGAGAAGCCTATGAAATTCTAGATGTCATGTCATAATTCATGCATTGCTTTGGGTTTTTTTTTTTTTGCTTAATTAGTGACATAACTGCATTGCTTTTCTTGAATTTTGATTTATTTTTACTATTGGTAAATATGAGCATGAAAACTAAGTTTTAAATTTGTTTCTTCTTTAAATACCACACACCTCTGAATATACCCAGCTAAGGGCACAATTCGTAAAGAAATATGCCCCAGTTTTGACCAAAAAAACCCTGTTTTTAATTTGAAGAGTATTTCCAAAAGAAACAACAGAACTAAGTTCAAAGTTCAATTTTCCTGAAATCAATTTCCATGTGGACCTCATTTCATATTAATTTTGTCTTAAGTCATAAATACATGAATTGGAAGTCAACATCTAAACATCTTGAGTAACAAGTTGAGAATCAGCTTTGAATGGGACTTCTCGGGCCTACATTTATTCACTCAGCCAGTCAGTCAATACCTTTTGAGTTCAAACTGCATGCAAAATGATAACTCGTACACACTTTGAAAAAGTGAGAGACGAAACAGGTCTGGGTGCTACCATTAAAAATGGCACCGGGGAGAGGAAGTTACATGAACACTTCTAAAATATAATAATATAGAATGTAATAATATAAAGTACAATTAAATTTAGGCAACAATAGATATGTATAAGTGTCATCAGGAACTACTCTAAGTCAGCAACAAATGGAGAGGTAATTTCTTATTCAGTTCTTAATGGAAAGCTTTGTAAAGAAGGTCCAGTGGGAAAACTTTTTCCAAGTTTATGAGTACGCAGATGACTAACAGGTATTATTTGTTATTTTCTAGAAATAATTTTTCCAAAGGGAAGAAAAGTACAGAGTAACTCAACAAACACCCATGTGGCCACTGCTACTTAAAGTGACCACACAGAATCATAGAATGAACAGTCATTTCTACCTGCAGCTTTTTTTTCTGGTTCCCCTGGGATATGGATATAATATTTCCCATGATTTTGAAGCATAGAACAATGTAATAAATAGCCACTATAGCAAACCATGGCCATGGTTCTGGATCACATATCCACTCCTCCTAAAAGACCTGAGCACAGGATGTTCTAGAAAAACCAAATAGGGTGGACATAGCTTAAGCATCTAATATTAATGCACGCCACTGAGCTTTTTCTCCCTCTCCCTTAGTGTTCCACTTCAATAACCCCCCCATACTCTTTCATACATTTCATTGGCATAGGCCACGCTGGTCAGATCAATGACCTAACCACACTTCCAATCTTCTTTACTCAAGGAGCTTGGGTTTTTCTGGATGTAGACTAAAATAATTTTTCCTCCTTGGTCTTTTCATGGAGCTTTCTATGTCTAATATAATTTTTTGCATATTCATGTCTTATCAATACACCCCCACACTGCCTCCAGGAGGGCATGGAGTTACTTTATTATATAAACAAAACATAAAGTTGAGAAGCAAAGTCATCTCTTTTTCCTCCAGAACAAGAAATAAGGACAGAGAAAGAGAAAAATGGAGATCAGTTATGAAGATTAGTCTTTCTGATTAGTTGGACTAGAAGTTGAGGGTGGGAGCTTTTGAAGGAGTAGCAAAGATGAGTGTGACTGAGCTGAGGGGAGAGAAAGGGAGAGATAACAGGAAGCATAGAACAGTGGAGAAGCTGGGAAGTCTTATTGACTATTAGTATCATTCTCTGTTTTCTTTGTTGCCACATATTAGCAAAGAGAGAAGAAATAGATATGTGTAATGTTCTCGTTGGAAGGCATTTATCTTGCACATGTTCAAGTCAGGAAAATATCTCATGTCCATTTCATATCCCTGATGGGCTCTGAAAGATGTCATAATGGGCATGTATACAAGAAAGAAGATGGATGTAAGCTAGAAACGGGAAGCAGAAATGATTCAGACTTAGGCTCTGTAATTGAGAGCCATTCTTAGAAACTATAGGAAAGAAATAGCTTTTCTGATGTGCTGAAGCACAAGTGTATAAACAAAGTTGTGAGTCAGAGTCCCCAACTGCATTCCAGCTACAAGATCCAGAGACCTGGGTCAGATCCTGTCAAAACATAAATTTTCAGAGTCCTCGGTTCAGGTAAACACACACATGCACGCATGCATGTACGCACGCACGCATGCACGCACATGCACGCACATGCACGCACATGCACGCACACACACACACACACACGCTATGTCTGTCCACCCAAAGTGACCTGGTTCTGAAACCATGGCCAGTGCTGATTCTGTGTCCGCAGCAGAGCCTCGTTTTGCACTTGGGTTACTTGCCTTGTTGTCAGCTGCTTCATAGTGGGTTTATCCCTCATTCTATCAGATATGCTTTTGTCAGTATTATTGTATCCAGAAATGCCACTTTAAACATGAAGCTTTTAAAGATGCCAAACGAAATGCTCAAACCCAGGCAAAATGCATTAGTTCTGATTCTTTCTCTTTGAACCGAAGCATTTATCTATTTTAATAAAATCTTCTTTGAAAATAAAATTAACTTAGAGTTATAATATAATTTTTCTACCAAATGAATAAATACATTTCATGACATACATTCTGGGATGGAATCTGGAATAGCTAATGCCAGGAGAAAATTATTCACTCTACTTCCTTGCACATGCCACACACACTACTTTTCTCCATGTCTGCAGACCTAAATTTGTAAGCGTGATTTTGACATTAAAACCTACATTTGTATGCAATATGGTTCCCTTCATTTCCAAGGAGTCATCAGCTCAAGAAGTGTTTCAGATATAAGCAGAAATAGATATACTTCCAAGAAACTGGAGGTCTTCAGGTTTCTCCCCCTTGGAAATTTTCTTATGTAAAAACAAATGAGTTCAAGTTCAAACATTTTGCCTACCAGCCCCAGTGGAGGGTGACATGATACAACCATCTAACAACAAGACAACAGGGGAGAAAAGGGGAAAGGTTAGTGAAGCAAGAAGCTGGGGGTAACAGGGCAGTCGACACGATGGTTTTGCTCAGGGATGATGCTGATGAGTATTTCCGGATGGCCAAAGTCTACCGGCTGTACCGTAATTCACTCGAGCATTGTGTGGCAGCATCCACATCCACTCAGCTGCCATGATGGGCTTACAAGATGCTCCCTAGGGAGTCCAAGGGGCATTTAGAAGGTGGTGGCCACAGTGTCTAACACACTTGGCAAAGCACATTCCTCTAAGTCCACCCGATTGGGAGGTGTCTTCTGTTCCATGATGAGCGAGAGCCGAGTGGAAAGAGTCCTGGACTTGGTCAGAGAAAGCCCAGGTTTAAGTCCTAGTTGAGTCATTTCTGAGAGAAGGTGTCTTGAACTCTATGCTTTTACCCATCTCACTTGGGCTGTTCTAAGCATGTACTGAGATCACGTGTCTGAACAATTTGTTTGCAATGAATAAAATGATTAGGAATAAGCTGAATTATTACTCAACCACCACTTATCTTTTATCATTGACACTGCCCTGTCAAAGCTCACTCCTCATGATGATTGTGTCTTCAGAGTTGTTTGCTTTTTTTTTAACGTGGGGGAGAAAAATCAAAGAAGTTCCAGGATCGCGGCATCTTACAAGAGTAACCAGAATGTAGTTGTAATCAGAACATGTCTCAGCTGCTTCTACTTTTACTAGTTGGGTGGAAGGACTGCCCACCTGAACAGAGTAGTTCCTATTCCCTACATAGGAAACAAAAAGGGTGCTCTTTAGGCGAAGGAACTATTACTATCCATTTAAATGAAACAAGTAAAAGGCATAGGACCAATTTAACCTGGTCTTATAAAGAAGGACCCTGGTTTTAACTGAAGATGATGTGGCTGTCATTGCTGCTGTATTTTCTTGTCCAGTTACTGCAGTTGTAAGGGTCACTGCACAAATGTGCTGAATTGATTTCTTATTCTAGAATAAGGATTTTATAGAGAACATTTGGCATCTACAACATGGCAAGTTAAGAGCACTGGCAATGGAAGCCTGTAATTTAGTGTTTGAGAAAGTATTGCATTGCTCTTTGGCTGATTCTGGGTCACTTCGTATTCTTTACATTATTGGAAGAGCCTACCGTTTCATCCTGAATTCTACAGCGCTTGCTATTCCTCCCCACCCTGAAGGACAAATGAGCCCATTTTGATCAGTAGCTTGGGTTTTCACTATCAGTGTCTCTTGGGCCTTAATGACTGGACATTATCAAGTGTCCAGTTGGAGGGATCGGTGCTAAAGGTAGCCACTAGGTTGATCTTGGTGACCTTGGATATGTTGCTGGTTTGGGACAGGGTCTCGTAATTGGCTCATGGTAGATCCTGCCTTGTAACAAGGCTGATGAGGGTCATTCTGGTTTCTCATGGTCTGAGAGGTTGTCCCGACCGGCAAGCGGCATCTGCTCCTGGATGTCTTGCTCGCGGGGGCTACTCACAACACGATCACCAACACCTCGAAGCTGTGTGAAATCCACTAGAGGAGGGATAGGAGCAAAAGGCACTGGCCTCTAAGTGGTGGTCAGAAGTGTGCAGAGCAAAGGACACGTCCTGCGAATCCTGTCTGGACAGGTGACCTAATGTACCCCCGGGACAAGTGCAAGAGGAAAGCAGGGTGTGCTCTGACTCAGGCCCCGGATTTGTACCTGCCAGCCCCTTGTGGACAGAAGCACACTAGAGGTCAGGATCCCCCCAAGACCCCTACGCTGGGGTGTGTTGCAGGCTCCGATTTGCCATAAAACTAAATGCTGCGTCTCTTTGCACAGCGTTTCGGAGATGTTCTTCCCCTCCGAGTGCTTCCATTCTCTACAGAGCTGAGAGAGGAGGGCTGGCAAGAGCATGGAGCACAGGGGGGGGCATGTGATCAAGGAAACGGCAGGGGTACTGCTCCATTTCCCAGGGCTTGCTTACTTTGATTGCCCCCATCCCCCGGAAGCCAGCTACTCAGCGTGGCAATTCTGCTACTTCAGGAAAAACTTGGCAACACTCTGGCACATACTTCTTTCATTTTGAAAACCCAAGTGCACATAGAAGCTATTATAATTTATCTCGCTTTGATTTATTTATATTTAAATCCTTCAAGATGCTGACTTCTATGGACCACTTCAAATTCAAAGAGGCAGTCGAGATACGGTGTATTGGATTTTCTCTTAGGAAAAACACTCTTATCCTTAAAAAAAAGCATATTCAAAGAATGGGGAGCGGGGGGGGGTCTGTTTATTTAATTTTGAACCTCAAAGTCTCAGAAACAGAAATGATACACACCTTGGGCAGACCACACTGTAACAACTCAAGTAGAGGATTGTGATTCTGGATAATTTCTAAATACATAGAGCGATGCTCACATGGATTTCATATATTCTGCTCTTTCTTTTGAATTAACTCTGGTTTTGGAGTATGCTACGTTGGGGAATTTAGGATTTGATACTAAAACAAACTAGCAACCGACCAGATGTGTTTCTCAAAGCACATTTGTGTGTGTGTTTTTATTTGTTTCTTTGTTTGAGGCACCTGGTCAAAGGCCCGAGCTTGGGCCCCAGCCCTGCCGCTCCAAAACCATTGAAAGAGCAGCTCTTGAAATATTTAGAAGATTCATTCTTCCCTGCAGTTTAAGAACTACAGGACTAGACTGAGATGTTTTGGGTATTCCCCCTCTCTGAAAGAAAATACCTTCTTAATAATATTTTCCCATGATGCTGTGCACCAGTATTGCCTTACCAAATAAAGGTGGGGGTGGGGGGGAATCCCATGGGGAAAAAGAAATCTAAACTGAAAATCATGAGGCCTGGTGCTAAGTCCAGTTAGTCTGCCATGACCTAGGCAATGCCACCCAACCTCCCAGGGACTCATCCTTTTTGTCTCTGAAATAGAGAACTTGGACTAAGATGCCACACTGTTGTTCCCAACACTGATGAACCTTGGCCTTTCCAATGTATCACATTTGAGCATGTCCTTTTATAAATTACTGATTCACCCAAGAAGAGTATGAATGCACCCAGTCTTCCTAGAGAATGGGTTTGATCTCTGAGAGATGAATTCTGTTTAGAAACTTCTGCCTTTGTTCAGATCTTGCTTCAAAGCTGAGATGTGAAGCAAGACCATTATTCTCTGGGAAAACAGTGGATGGTGATGAGGGAATTAGGGAAGAAATCAGTCATTTACCATGTTGCCCAGCCTTGGACTTGGAGGCAGCAAATTCAAGGGGATGCCAAGCTTTAGTTCAGCATCTGGCCAAAGGTGTTCCTAGGCCATGAAATATTATCAGATGTAAGGTTTAAAATGCAAAGTAAGAATGAGCAACTCTGGCCAGGTGTGGCGGCGCACACCTATAATCCCAGTGCTGGGAGTCCGAGGCCAGGAATCCCTTGAGTCTGCAGGTTTGAGACTACCCTGGGCAACATAGCGAGACCTAGTCTCTAAAAAATAGTTGGGTTTGGTGGACTTAGTCTTAAAAAAAAAAAGAATGAACAACTCTACACAACAGTCTCCAAGAGTCCCAATATCCACTAACATATTAAAATTTCTAGAGAAAACCTTCAGTAAAATACACTTATCAATAAATATTTAAGAAAGCTTTTTTATACAGGTGCCTACCCTACAGTTATTGTAACATAGATTCCTTACAATGAATTACATTCTGGGGAACTGGGACCTCATGGAATATACTTTATAAAATGTGCTTTGGTAAAAATTCATAACTCTCAAATTTTTTCCATGAAAATAGATGAGGAAGGGAAACTTAAATATACAAAAAAATCGGATGATCTACTAGAAAGATAATACTATAAGAGTGAGAAGGCTCCCGTGTTCAGTAAATGTGGCTTTCATTTTGATACATGGTCAACATTAGTATTCTGATGCCACAAGAGAATTACTCTACAAGTTAGAATATTATTGCAGGCTATTTATCTCCTGCTTCATTTCCATGAATAAATAAGCAAACAGTGCGTCGTGAAAACAAACACTGAAGACCAAAGGAAAACATTCGTCAAGACAGCAAAATACTCTGATCTGATAATCACCTCCTGGTTGAGTCTTTATGGTTCTTGAATGCTGGTGACAAATACCCACTTAAACAAGTGACCTTTAACCTTGAACAGAAGATACTCTTTAGCAGGATATGACAAAGCTTCCTATCTGTAGGGCGAGCTCCTTTTGGCCTTCCATCTTCTCTTTCAGGTCAGGCCATTGTCAGAGGTGGGGAACCGTTTCTAGAATGTATTTTCTCATCACTCCTTTGGACTGAAGTGTTAAAAAGCTGAATCCATATTAAAATTTTTTCATTTGAAAATTGAAATCATATAATATTTATCTTAAATAACTTGAGCAGGTTCGAGATAGAAGGTTTCATTTCTTTGTCCTAAAATAAAACTAGCTGGTCTCCTAAAAATTGGTAACATTTCATATACTAGTTGAATAAATTTCCAGGGAAAACCATTAAATTGTTTTCAATGGAGATGGATGCAAAAGGAGAAATGTCTTTGAAATATCACTAAATGTCTTGGGAAAATGGATATATAAATACACATCTTCATTATTTTACTAGTTCCTCCCCAGAGCTTTCTGAGAGTCTGTCAAAGTATAATTTTTCTTCCTGCTTTTCACTCCAGAGTCTTGGGAACATATACAGGAAAAGAGGGGCAGGGTGGGAATATACTAAAGTTACTTTAGACTTAACCAGTGGCTCTTAATCCACATTATTCTACTTCATTCAGTGGATGGAGATACATTGATGATGGAGCCATTGAACTTTCCCATTCAAAGTAGCCCATTATTTGAAATATTGCTACAAGGTACCCACAGCTACGGCACTGGCACTGCCTACAGACAAGGGAATACTACATTTTTGAGCTTCTCTGATGGTGAGGGTTGGCAGGCCTAGATATACTGGGCCTTGAAGAGGAACTGATGTAGATTAACTATTAATAAGCTTTTTCCTTAGCGTGTAGGCTTTGCTTTCTCTGTCTTCAAGTATCGCTTTGTCTAGTCCAGCTGTCCTGCTCAGATGTCTTGTTATCCTTCACTTCTGATGTCACTGCTGCCTCCCCTTTCCTCCGGAGGCAGCCCCTAGTGTCAGATATTGAGGATGAGGAGAGGACTCTGCTAAAGTCTTAGTTTGGGAAGTCATCGGCTGCTAAGAGGAGGATCATATTTTTCCCAGAAGGCTTAGATTTGCTTTCAAAATGAAGGCTTGCTGTGCCTTCCCCAAACATAAACATTGAAGACGAGATCATGTCTTCCCCCAAAATGGCACCTAGGCTAGGATATGCCTTGTAAACAGAAAGCCCTGCCACCATTTTTTTCAGGAAAATTTTATAAATAACATGCGTCTCCGTTTGGTCTAAAATTGGTAGGTGTAGTGCGGTAACACATCTGGAGGGGTGGTAGCACACATCTGGGGGTGTGGTAACACACATCTAGACCTCTGAGTCACATACAGTGTTGTAAAGCATTTCCTCAAGGGAAAAAGAAAACCTGAGGTCACAGCTTGTTAGCAGCATTGTCAGCTTGTTACTACTAGTCAGTATTCATTTTCTCTGGAACAGCCCTATATCCTGTTCTGGAGCTAGGGAATTCTCTGTGGCTAGTGGCCTACATGACCAGATCTTTACCAAACCCATCCTAGATTATCAGATATACTTTCTGTAACTCTTCAAAATTAGGAGGAATTCCCCACAGCCAAGGATAGAGGTTCCTTTTATTTCCCCCCAAGCACCTACATTTCCAGTACTCCCATTGATTTATCAGGCACATTCGCCTCATTTAAGCTCATCCTTTATTCAGATCTTCCGAGCAAATATTCCCACTTAAAACCCAGCAGGCAGCTTCCTGTTTTCTAGATCTCCTCATGCCAAGCGTGTTTACAACATGCAGGGTTTTCAGTAGAGTGTATGAATTTGTAACTTGGGGCAAATATCCCAAAGCCAGTTAAAAAAGGGATTTCCTCAGCACAAGAACACACTCCTCCGAAAACGAAAAGCCTACTTGTCACACGGCCTCTACAAATAGCATAATTACACACACAGGTTTTTATTTCCTGCCTACTTTTGAAACTGGGTTTGCGTAGGGTCCCCGGGAGGAGAGTCTTCCATAGCACCCACTCAGCCCGACAGCATCCTCCACGAACTGCCAGTGTGCAGTCAACAATAGTAGAGGCTTGCTGATGGAATCTTCGGGAAGCTCAGTCACCGTAGATTGATCATGAAATGTCCATGAATGACTGAGGACTGTGCCACACTGAGGCCTTTTCATTCCTCCACATACTAAAGAATCTAATTGTGAGGAACCTGGAACCAGGTCTAGCAGAACAGGCCATTGTGAAGCGCACATGGAAACGCCTCAAGTGGACAGGTATCCCCTCTGCATCGTCCTGTTCTAAATATCAGAATGAACTACTGGTTTCAGTGCTAGAGGAAAGCAGCCAAGGATAGTAACAAGAAGGATCCGATACATCCGAGGAGTCGTAGAATGGCACCCTTGAATAGATAGAGATGACTGCGGGGGGCTGTGGGAGGTGATCTGAAAGCAAGGAAACATAGAGTGGATAATAAATAGATCCTAAAGGAAATCTAGGATCACAAATAAACATCTCTCCTTTTTTTAAGAAAATCCCCAGTACGGTTGCTCAGGGCACCCAATTGGCTGTATTTTTCTGTGAACGCACAGGAAAAGCAGGCTGGGCTGTCTCCCCAGGGAGTACAGAGCTCCAAATACTAGGATCCTCCATGTTCATGACCCCTCCACTCTCCTGGGACTTCACATGGCCCCCGCACAAAGCCCGTGCCCCTGCACGCGGCCTATACAGGCGTTTGTAGCTAGGCTCTTGACCAGCCATCTGGGCATGGGTTTCCGAAACACAGACAAGTGCAAGTGCCTTGCCAAGGATAAGTGAGCAGGGGAGACACGTAAGAGTGATGACGTCGGGCAAGGTCAGGGGCAGCCCAGAGAGGGTCTGTTCTCAGCAAAGTTCAAGCGAATGTGGGGTCAGCCGTCAGGGGTGCTCAAGCGTAAGCTCCATCCCAGACATGTCTTGACTAGAGGCAAGAGCTGGTTTTTCTTCTCCCCTCTGTCCACTATTGGGTCAAGATTGTCCTCCTAGCAGAGAGGTGAGTGAGGAGGAGACTCCCCCAGACACTCCTATCTCTTCTCAAGTGGCACAGTCAGCTCCAGCAGCCCCAGGACAGTCTGTCATGACCACACTTCCTGGCGACTGGAACCGAAGCGCACTGAACTGAGAGGCAAAAGCTGCTAAGTGGAAACCAAAGAACCCGGATGGGTCCACCATCATCTTCCACATTGCCAGCTCCGCCCCCTTACTCTGTTCCACCTCAACGGCCTATTTCCTGTCCCTCCAACCTTTCACTTAGGGCGTTTGGCACTTTCACTGCCATTGCCCAGAGCTGCCAGTCTAGTGTCGACACTTTCCACAGACCAAGAGTCAGTAACATTTCCTCTGGAAAATCCCTCAGAAGCTACTAACTCCATTGTCTCCTATAGGCTCAGCTTTTCTTGCGCTTGGCTGCTTCTCAGCCTCTTTCTCTCCCTGACTAGTTCAAGGAGACCAGAAGTTGGACTTATCTCATTCTCCCTGATACCAGCGATCCCTGAGAGCACCCAGGCAGCCAGAGAAACGTTCATCAAATCTCCTATCAGTCTTTACTGCCCGAGTCTGTACTAACGTACAATCGGATGGGAACAATTGAACTAAAACAATAAATCATGTTCGACTAATGTTTGTGATTCCTTTCAAATGAACCAAGGGGTTCCCCATGCGTTGACCCATAACAGCATTTCTCAGAATGCAGACCAGCTGGCGTTCTCTTTCTCTTTCTTATTATATGCGGGAAGAAAAAGTTCTTTTGCTGCTCGCCAGGAATTAGAGCCCATCATCCCCTTTCAGATACAATAAGCCTAGGAAGCAGAGGTCACTCGAGGATGGTGACAGAGTCTCTCATTCTCGATCTGCAATGCTTGATGGACATTCATTTACTGCATGTGCCTTTGATTTAGCTGTCTGATTACGGGGTGAACCTAATTTAGCTTTGAAGCCCCAGGTTTGTGCACACTTTCTGCATCTGTTGGAGCTTAAAATATCTAATGCTGTGTGGATTCATTCACGTACAGACCTATTGCAGGTGTTGACTACGCATATGGCATCATCCTAGACACTAACAAAGAATTAGAAAGGGAGACTTTTTAACCTCCCAGCATTTGAACCTGCGGGTTTTCTAGACCACCTCCTCCTGCTTCACTACTATTCCTTGACCAACATCCCATTTGTTAGCAACTTTACTTTCCATCTTTAATACTGAAGAGGGATGTATGGTGGCATCCAATGGAATCAATTGACCTGACTTAACTTTCTTACTCCGTGCCTATAGGATTAGTAACTAAAATCGATGCACCCAAGTACAACTTATTGTTCACTGTGGATGTACCTGGATTAGCACTGAGTCCCAAGTGCCACAGCAATTTCAGACTCACTTCACCGTGGCAGTCCTGCCTTCCCTCCAACCAGTTGATTATCCTCTAGAATCTTCCTTCTGAATCTGAACTTTCAGTTTCATCAAAAGTGGCAGAGTAGTTCTCAAGGTACAAGAGTCTCCCAGACTATGAGGCAGTAGACTACAAATCTTTACAAAGTCTGGAAGGACGGTCCCCCCTCCTAAAATGATGATTTTATATTTCCCTGGTGATAGTTGAGGTATGTTTACCAAGAAGAAAAAGGAGCTCTAGGCTTCATGAAAGAAAGCGTCATAACTGGGTCTTGAAAGATGAATCCAATGAACGGAAAAAGGAGATTTCAGGTCTGAAAGGAATGTGGCTTGTTTGGGGAGAACGAGGGATGAGTATATCTAGAGGAACTGAAAGGAGGAAAGTCAGGAGATGAAGTTAAAATGAGAAGTTAGTTAGGGTGAGGGTGTTAAGAAGGCTAAGATTTAAGTAAAGATGACAGGGAGGCAATCACTGTTTCTAAACAGAGAATGGACATCATTAGATGTGGTTTTAAGACAATCACTTGATAACTCAAGATACCCTCCAAAAGAGATGCTGGGAAGCTGTGGGGCCAGAGAGAGAAATGATGGGGGGCTGGGTGTAGGCAATGGCAATGCCGTCAAAAAGCTGGAATCTGGTTCACAAGATGCAAGGTCAAATCTTAAGGTCCAATTGTACTAGACAAGGTATGGATGTCACAAGGGAAAGAATACTTGACTCGTTCCCAGTTTATGCAAATGAACTGGTTGGTAGTGATTCTGTTCACTCAAAGAGAGGCCAGAGAAAGATGTTGAGGGAGGAAGATACAGAGTTCAGGTCTGGGCATGTTCTGTTTGAGATGACTGCCATACATTCAGAGATGTGACAGGTAGTTGAAAAATGTGAATCTGGAGCTGAGATGAGATGCCAGGGTTACAGATGTTGGTGTGGATATCATCGGATCACAACGGTATTAATCAAGATCACTGGGTGCAAATGTGTGGAAGGATCCAGTAGAGGGATAAGGATGAGACTTCATGAACATGAACATCGATGGAGTGTGGATAAGGGAAAGAGTCAATATGGAATAGAGAGGCGGGGTCAGAAACACTGGCGAGAACCTGGAGAAGACAGCTGGGGGCAGCAGGATGTTGAGCAGAAAGAGGCAAGGAAATGGGCCACTCAGTTTTGGTGGGTGGGGCATTTCTGACCTCTGACCTCAGCAGGGGCAGTTTCTCCTGAGTAATGAAATAAAAATCCCAGATTGTAACTTGTTAAGAGCTTACAGAACTTGAGGGAGGGAGGGAGGCTTTTTCTTTTGTCTTGTTTTTCTGTTAGGATAAGCTGCCCTGTGGGACAAAGGCCAGGGAGGCTAAAAGCACAGCAGAGACAAAGGAATGGGTGGAGCAGAGTTCTGGAAGGAAGGGGTAGCGGGAACAATACCACATGGTAGTTGTAGGGATTTCCCTTTTGCTGGAGGAGCAACTCCTTCCTAGTTTTGCCCTGTAGAGGGCACGGGAGTTGGGAGAAGCTCATATCCACTGCCTGGATCTTCACGGTGAAGCCATGCTTTGAGCCCGCCACAGAGGACCCACTGCAGCCAGAATGGCCAGTCCTGGGCACAGTCACCACGAAGCTGGAAAGGTCACCGGGCCCTTGGTGTTTTGTCTTGCTGCCCCCTTTGGCATCAGGACAGATCACCCCGACGTCCAGGAAGCATTTCAGCAATGCAAATAACCACAGAAACATTTACCCTAAAACTGTGCTTATTAAATAAGGGAGGTTTTTAAGTGGTGTTTAAACATAAGACCTAGAAGATGAAGCCAGAAGGTTTGTACAACATGCTGGGAAAAGACAGAGCCAGAAGGGGCTCTGGATCCCAGTTCCCTACTAGCGGCCAGCCAGGCCCCCCTCGAGCCCTCACCACACCCACCCTTCTTCTTCTCTCCATTGTAAGAACCAGGTTCACGCTAAGTGAAGACTTCAGAGTGGTAGTGTTATCGGGGGAGGGGATCACCCCTTTGAATTGAAGTCAATGAGGATTCTTTCACCTGCACGCAAGCAGTGGCCCAGAGATCAAACTTTCATGGTAAGGGTAAGCACAGGGGTTTATTCACAAATAGGAAAAGACAGACTAAAAGAGTCTAATAGTCCACACCCTCACAAGTGTCCCAAACAGAAAGGAACCCTGCTTCTGCTCCTCAGGGAGCTGAGAGGGTTTTACCTCAGTCTTAGTGTAGTTCAAGCTGAAAGCGCCAGTTCATGTCCTTGTCTTCTTGCCCTCAATCACTGTAGCCAGTATGGAGCAAGTTCTGTAACCAACATGAGGTTCAGCTCGGCCTCCCTCGCTCTTGCTCTCACTCTTGCTCTTGCTCGCTCTCGCTCTCTGATAAACTCCTCTTCTCCCACCTTCATCCAGCTCCTGACTTTCAAAGACTAGAATTCTGGTGATAGGGGTGCTGTGATGAAACTAGGGGGCCATGATCCCCAGCATGACAGTGCTGCATTAAGATGGCAGCCATTGTGCCCCCATGGACAGAGACTAGGAGAAGGGAAGCCAAGTCTTCTTGTGAGAGGAGCAGAGTAAGGGGATTTAAGGAGGAGAGGAGAGAGAGAGGAAGGGAAAGAGGAAGGAGCAGAGTAGAAGCAGGGAGGCTGGAGGCCTCGGAGCTGACACTGCCATGTGTGGCAGCAGGGCAGGGAAGGAAACCATGCTGTGGGTTTCCATCCCCAGCCCAGGCTGGTGGGGAGCCCGGGGAAGTATGTTGAAGAAACCTGTGACTTGTGTAAGGTGACATGGAAATATGGTACTTGAAAACTTGCTTTACCTTTGAAACTGTGAAGTTTGGGAATTGTCTGGAGACCTGACGAGAAGTTGGCGTTGCTGTTCTCATTGTGAGACATCAAAAGTTTTTGTTGCTGTTGCTTCAAGTGAGTTTTGTTGGTTTTGGGCCACTTTAGAGTTCAAACTGAAAGAATGTCAGAGCTGTGGCTTTTGGAGGAGGATCGATGATGCCATTTTGGTTTCTTCATTGGATTTGAATCTCCCAGTTTTGAAGGAGGATTGACGACACCATCTTGGTTTCTTTATCTGGCTTGAAGGTGGGGCAGCCGCCATTTTGTGGACACATGTGGTTAAGGAGCCATGTGAATTTTTTTTTGGTCTAGAGACTGGACTATGTGGTAAGATTACCAAAGGGGTCTTGTAACCCTCAATGACTCTTGTCTATTTCATGCTTTTAGTGGATAAATCTTGTTTCAGCCTCCCCTTAAGGTTAGTGTGGTCTTGCTACTGCTCACACAGGCTGGGGTGATCCTAAGAAGTAGCCCAGGGGCGATCCTGGGTTTAAAGGATCAGATGCTTCTATTTGTAAGTTTAGTTAAGTACCCTGTTTTGGTTCTTTTCTTACCCGATTTCACTGGGAGCCCCAAAAGTTTCAACAGCTCCTGGGTCTGTTGCAGATTGATCCCTCCCAGGCAGAAACCAAAGTCTCATCTCACTGAAATGAGCCTTTATTAGCCTCCTTCCCCAAGATGACATCAGGGAAGAGAGAGCAGCCCCCTCCTTTGGAGACCAGTGGTTATATAGTTACGGACCAGGAACACATTCTCATCAGTGGCAGCAGTTCAAATTTATGGAGATAGGGAGATTTCCAGAAATAGGTACAGAAACAAACAATATAATTTAGGTAACCTAGCTTATTATCATATCAGTTGTTTACACTACAAAGGCAAGGAATGCAGCTAGTTGTTGCTTACATTACCCTTTTCCTGGGTTTTAGAGCTTAGGAATGGACCTTAGGGTTCTTTTCACATACATATGCTTAAGTCACTGAAACCTGGTGTCTGTGTGGGGAAGGGTCTGGCCTTATCTGATCTCAGTCCCTAACCCTTCCAGGAGCATCTGTTTGATGGCCATGTCCAACCTTCATGGTGCAGGGGAAAAGCCTGCCTCAGTTTCCCTCTCTCTGAGTCTCATCCTGCCACACTCTCACACTGTCACAAGTCCTACTCCTTCCAAGAATATTTGTTTCAGATCCTTTTTTTTTTCAAAGCAAAACTGTCAACTCCTGCTCCAGATACCCAATGCCAGATCAGGTTTCTTCTCCACTAATCTTCTGATGCTCCAAAATCTCTTCCCCTAGTCCTTGCACCTTTCTCTTCCCCTTTTCCTTGTTCACCCTCCCATCATGAATCCTGATGATGATTATCAGCCACACTCTGGCATGGTTCAGTTCTGAGACCCTCCCTGGGCCTTAGAACACCAGCACAGGGAGTTAAATTAGCAAAAGAACATCGACCAAGCCTTATTCAAGATTGACAATATCAAGGTAAAAGAAGGGAGTAACTTTCTATCTGACTTCAGGTCATTCTTAACCTCTATGTCTTTCAGACACAGGTAATGGTGATGCTTAAGTTTTACAACGAATAGCACTGCCCATATTGAGGTCCTGGATTCAGTAGTATTTGTGTAAGAACCTGAGTCCTCACCATCAGCCAAGCATCCTTCTAAGCACTGCGCATATTCATTCAATTAATCCTCCCCATCATGGCACAGGGGAGCACTACGCCTTAGCACTGCCCTGCCTCTATGGATCAGGACACAGTGGAGGGCGTGGGGGCTGCTGGGAAGGGTGTGCCTGAGCTGAAGTCTCAGTGGTCTGGCATGAGTCTGCTGTTACCAGAAGGACAAGGAACATCTAGAAGAGCTGTGATGTCGGGCACTGAGTGGGATGAGCTGACTTGTATCTATTCCTTAATTAGCGTCCTGCCAGGGGGCTGTGAGTCTGGAGACCAAGAGCTTTCGGAGTGTTCTGCTCAGAATCTGTTTATTATTCAGCTTTACCTCCTCCGATTGGAGCACATTATTAATCCTCCATAAATATTTGATGAATAATTAAATGAATGAGCAAAGCTTCCTTCTCTCCCATCACTTACCAGCACCCTGCTTGGCATGGACTGGGCTGAGCTGCAGATGGTGGGGAAGAGGCAGCCGGTGGCTGAGGGAAGGACTCCGTGGCTGCCACGGCTTGTGTCACACATGCGGTGGCCATGTCTCTGACAGACGGCATTTTGTGGTCACTTTTTACATCTTCTTTCAGCACAAATTTGTGATGGATTTAAATATTCTCCAGGAAAATGCTGACTCTGCCTGGCCAAAGCACGCCCTTGCACCTGGCACTTTGTCCCGTGCGGTACCCACTCCCTGGCGCAGTGCACTGTTTAGGGGCTGAAAAAGTTTTCACTTAATAATCGCAATCATCTGGGCAAAGTGGGAGAAAACGTTAAGTCAGAGACCTGGAGTCTGCCCTGTGACCGTCTTTTTTTTTTTAATTTTTAAATTTTTTTTTAATAATTTAAAAAAATTTTGTGGAAATTTTTGTTAATTTTAATTAATTACTTATTTATTTTTTTAATAATTAAAAAAAATTGTGGGAACCCTGTGGTTGTCTTTATGACCCCTTCCCGATGGAGAGAAGAGGCCTGGGCCTGCTCAGGGTGGGGGAAGGGTGTAGGTCTGCCCGGGGCTGCAGGGATGGTGCTGAACTCTCAGACCTACCTCAGGGCGTGGTTCCCTGAGGCGCTGACTGCCAGTAAGGAGCTAGTGCTGTGGAGGCACAGTCCTTACTCTGCAGCAAGGGGCCAAGTTATGGTGAAGGGGCCTAGGGAAGCACTTCCGAGGTGCCTGACTTTGAGGACTAAAGCTCAGAGCAGGGGGGACAAGCCCTGTCCTCAGGTGATGTGTCATATCACCAAAGACATGAAACTGTGCAGGAATGAGTCTGTGTGACCCACCCTATGCAGAAGCATGGTTCTAGACAAGTGGCTGGCATTCTCGAAGTGGGAGGAGTTATCCCACAGGCAGGAAATCTAGGCCAAGGGAGCCTGAGGAAGAGGAGGAAGCCAAGCAAGGACTTGAGAGATGGGTGGGGTTTATATCACCCACATGTGTGTCATGATGTGCTGGGCACCTTAAGCGCATTACAGGCCTGATCTCACGTTCCTGCTGTCCGGACTATACCACCAGCTCCCGCTAAGCTGATCCCGAAGCCAACGCTTGAACCTCTATGGCCAGCACAGCTGGTCACGCCCAGGCTCCTATGGGGTCTGCACACTTGCCGGCAGCGCTGTCTCTGGTGGGGCCTGGGAAGTACCATGTCCGTGTGCGCAGGCACCCAGCACCTCTGGTAGGAGGGTGACATGTGGAGAGGAAGCCAGGCTCAGGTCAGTTGCCAGAAAGAAGACCCTTCCACCCGTTAATGGGGGGGGGGGGGAATTTCCTATCAAAGGACTTTCCTTTCCATGAGGCAGCTCCAGTGTGTCAGGTGTGCCAGGCAAGACACAAAATTCGAAGCTTCTTGAAGCCCTAACAAACGCTGTCTTCGTGCAAAGGGCTAAGAGTCAGACCTATTCTGTTCCTTCAGTGACCCCTCCGGACACCCCTGTCTTGACATGAACCCTCTTGGGGAACAAGGAAGCATTGTTGTTCACTGTACGAACCCACGGCCAGTAACAGAATCCACTGAGAGAAGGATTCTTTCTCCACGTCAAGTGCGAACTCAACCTTACCAGAACAGCCTACTGAGCTGCTTCCCACTGAGAGGGGCGGCCTCAGTTCAGTAGTGGAGATCCTGTTGCCTGAGAGAGCTGGAAACGGTGCCAACATCTAGACAGATGACTTAAAGATTCTCTAACACTGCAAAATTGGGGGCCTTTACATTTCAGAGAGGCTAGGCCACAGAAAGCAATAATGGGGGTTCAGCGCTCAGCGGCTGATGCTGACTATACTTTAGCTAATGAAATAAGCTTTTTAGAAAATGAAATCATCTCTTCCTTTCCTCTGCATAGACAGGAATTCATCAACCTCCATACAAGGGATGTCGCCTTTCCCTTTCTCCTTTCCCAGGGCACTACCGGCTGCTTCCTCTGCTCCAGGCCCTTCTGCTGCCATCCTGATCCTCAAGCTAGATCTAGTCTAGCCCATGTCTCACGGTAGAGCTAGTCTAGCCCAGGTCTCTTTGTCAGGACAGACTGATGCTTTATTGACTGCAAGGACGAGGTATATTTTGGCCTGCCTAGGATCTCACAGGCCCTGCTGTGGGGGCCTGGCCCACATCCCTTCCACCTCCACACAAGACGTGACTTGCCAATGCCAGCACTGGCATCTCTTTGCTGAGGGCTGTCTCTGCCCCCAAGTTGCTCGGCCCACCCTGTAGCAGACAGGGTGCTCCCGTGCCCCTGGGAGTCGGCTCATTTTCTCATCAAACGACAGGGGCACGTTAGAGGGGAATCAGCCGGCTCTTTCCCCCCTTGAGTGCCCTGGCTGGGAATAGTGTCTTCACCTGCCCTTGCTCTGTAAGGGTCGCGCCACCCTACCCTGGACTGCCCTCCCTCCCCTGCCTCCCTGCCCACTCCTCAACCAGTGTGTCCTTCAGCTCCTGAGCAAGCTCCGCCTTGAGGGCAGCCCAAACTAAGCCAGTGTCCAGTGTACACAGAAGACCAGTTAATGTTCTTTTAATTAGACTGGAGCCCAGAGACGCGTGGTGCAGCATGGGAGAGGGGCCGCGCAGGCCACACGTGCGAGCGCAGGGAAACACGGGAGCGCCATCGTGGTGAGGTTTCCCCGTGCGGTCGGGGCGCGGCTGGCCTAGTTGTTAGCGGAGAAGAGTGCGTGTCAGGAACTCTGGCTGCTATTTTTAGATCTCACGCTGACATAAAAAACCCGGTTTCGTCACAGCACAGTGGTGACCCGCCCACCCTGAGAAACGGGCAGAATGCCTGATAGAACGCCTAATGAGGAAGCAAGTCCCCATCTGTAGAAGCCCCCGAGGAGGGCGATGAGCGCTCGGGCACCACTCATTGGCAGACAGGCCGCGCCCGGCTCTTCTGACAGAGGAACAGAGAAGCGCTGGCGTGTCCGGGAGCGCGGTGGCTTGGAGCAGGGTTTATTCCTGTTCTCCAAGCGTCCGGAACCTGCTTCTGAAGCTCGTACTTCCCAAGGGCGATCATTTCTTTTCTTTTTTAAAGAAAAAACATATTTTTAATGATCACATTAAAGGATAATTTTCAAAAACTGGGCAAAAATCACAACTTGCATAGAGACACAACGTGAACGCGGGCGAAAGAGTTGAGTTAAGCCATTAAGCCGTGAGGGCGCCAGGCAGATACACCAGTTCCAAAGAGAACTGCAAGAACTCCACAGGCCTGTGCATAGCTGGGAGATACTGAGGTGAACGTGCACAGTTGGTGGGAAAACTCATTTCTTGCACCAGGGGAAGGAAGGTGCTGGCACCTGTGGACAGCCACAGCTTCCCCCGAAGCACTGTCCCTCCCTGCAACGTTTCTCCAGGCAGGAACAGCGCGGGCTTCTGTCCTCGCGCCTGTGGAGGCTAGGAAATACCCCATGTTAGCATGCTGCGTAGGCCAGCAGAATAAAAGGCAGGGCCAGAGAGAGGGCCCTAGCTTAGAGAAAGGCAGAAATCTCGACGCTTAGGAGCAAGAAACTCCTTCCTTGATAGGGGAAGACGAGGGTGAGAGGAGAGAAACAGGGGCCGTTTTACACACACGGTCCTTTCCAGGCCTCACACCGAAGCTGCGACTGAGGAGGAGCTGGAGACCCGGGTGGTGACGCAGGGTCACGCAACAATGCGCCGCAAAGCTAGGGTCCAATTCAGTCCTGCTCGCTTTCAGTTTATCATTTGCCCCAGTATTTCATGTGGCACCAGTAAGAGATGGGGGGGGAACAGTCTAGAAGTTTCCCAGCCCCCACTTCAAGAGCAGCTCAGGGGCAGTAAAGGGCCACATGGCGAAGCTGCTCATGGGGGCTGTCATGTCTCGGTCACTATCTTCAGACCACGCTAGAATCAGTTAGACACATACAAAGCCCTTGGATGCAACAGGCTTCAGGTTCTGGAGCTGGTGCCCAGAGAGACAGTGTCCATGAAGACCATAGACAGATCAGAGGCGGGATCATTTGAAGAGGACCTTGAAGGAGAGGACTGGAGTGTGGAAACATCCATGCACCCGCGCGTGGAGGCGGCTCCCTCCCAACTCCATCATCATAAGCCTAAACTCACCACCGTTCCTTGTTTAAAATGATTAATGGGAAAAAAGCTATTTTCCATTTGTAGGGACCTAACAAGTTGATGAACTTGCTATCAGTTTTGCAAAGTAGTAGAGGATTCAATTAACACGCGAGAAAGTCATCTTTAATTCTATTTTTGTTACTTCCGAAAATGAAAAGAAATATCATTTAGGCTCATGAGAAATTCTCAGATCTCCTCATTTCCAAGCTAATTCCAAGTGGCATTTAAAATCGTCTTCTTCTAAGGTGAAATGGGTCTTAATTTATCAGCCACCACCATCCCAAGATAGCAAGAATCTCCTGTTCTTCAGCAATTCTCCATCTGATGACATTTTATGATAGCATAAATAGAAATATATGTAGATTACACTTACAAATGACTCTCCACACGAAGGTTCCGTTTCATCCCTGGGATCTTCGGAATAGGAAACGAACCTTGTCACCGCAAGCAAAGCACCTCAAGTCTCCCGGAACATAAGCTGCTCACTTAAGGTCACTCCGGTCCCACCATGAACAAAACAACAGCAGGTCACTCCTATTAGAAAGAGGCTTAGCAGAAACAGCCTCTCTGTGCGGCTCAGCTGGGTACGCAGCTGACATCCTTGCAGCCTGATCTTTGCAGCCTTTTTAGCCCACTGTTTCTGACTTGTCCTTGACGCTTGGCTTTCTTTGATTTAGTTCCACAATTCCCCCTCCACTTCTAAGCAATGATTAGCGCAAGGCCCAGTGATGCGCCAGGTACATAATGGCCCTCAACAACTGTGTGAGGAGTTACTGCATGGCTGAAGGTGTGTGAGAGGGGAACACACAGCATCCAGCAAATGTCCACAAAGTGGCTCTGCATTTACTTTCTGGGTGCACAAATCCAAGCAAGGAGTGGAAGTCCATCCCCTGCCATGTGTGGGGCCCAAGTGTATGCAGATAGCTTAACATTCACATTCTTTGTTGAAATGGACGAGAGAGATGTTGTCTGGCCTTGGGAGAAGGTCAGATGCCAAGACATCTTTTAGTATGGTCGTAGCATCCGCTTGGCAGAGTGCAAGGCTAACCTGCAGCTCATCTCTTTCTGACCTAACTAAAACAATCACCGCTGAATACCCTTTCCGCTTATCCATCATGTTTACAACTTAGTGGGTCTCAACTGGGGGTGATTTTGTCCCCCAGGGAATAACAGTCAATGACCCACACATTTCGGCTTGTCACAACAGGGAGTGTGGGAGGTGGGGGGCTACTGGTATGTAGTGAGTAGCGGCCAAGGGTGCTTCTCAACACCCTCCAGTGCACAGAATAAACCCCATAGTGGAGAATGAGCAGGTCCCAAGTGCCAAGGTTTCCCAGGGTAAGAAACCCTGTTTTGAGGCCTGGCGCCAGCAGCAGTAGCTCAACCCTGGGTACATGTGGTTTTGAACCCATGAACAATGTTGAAGTATAAAGGGAGAAAGTTATCCAAGGTGGGTGAACCTTCCTAAAAAGTTCTGTCGAGCTGAGAAAAGGCAGTGTTTGTGGAGAGATGAGAAAGGAAATGGCATGAGAGACATTATTTGCATAAATTAGCAGTAGCTATGCATTATTTGCATTCGCATAGCATAAGCTGCAGTCTGAACAATCAGCTTGAACTTAAGGATTTTGAGCAATGAGCTTATAATAATGATGATAATACTGTTATTCTCATGAGAAACCACAATTTATTGAGCAACTATTATGAGCTCAATAAACTGTAATTCTCTCAGTTCAATCAGCATTTTATCCCCATTCTACAGACAACGTGCACAGACTAAACAAGGTTCTGGAACCTATTTCAGTTTCACAGGTGGCAATAAGCAGGGCTGGTGGGAAAAGCAGTCAGACGTCTCATCGCCATGTTTCAAATACACCTGAGCAGCATGACCCACAGCTCAGGCCTTCTCAGGACAGTCTTGCTTAATGCCTGGTGTTCCGTGTAGTTATTAACAGGCCCCCTTTCACGCTTAAAAGTCGTTATCCTAAATGAGACCAGAGTCTTGCTCTTCAAACCATGGAGAAGCCCACAGCAGACAGAAGCTTGCAGGCGTTTGCAGGCCCCCTGAGCAGTGCGCACGTCTGTCCGTGCACGAACTTGGGGGCCGCAATGGACGACAGGTGGCCAGTCATGGGGAGGACCCGCAGAAGCTCTTTGTCTCTTTATATCAAGCCTAATATTTATATTAGGCTCTTTATATTGAATTCACAGCTGAGGTGTGAAGTCATTGCTTTCTCTGTATCTGGCGATTTCATCATTCTGTCAACAGGACTGGCCTAAAGCAGACAGCCTGCTGACCATCTTGTCAGGAAACTTTCTTCCCTCTTTCAGGAGAGATGCCTCACAAAGGCCTGTCACACAGGGACACTGCAAAGTCACTCCCTCTGCTGCCAGTTCTCCCCTCCCCCAGCGCTTTCATTCCGGGCATCAAACACCACCCGAACCCATCCCATCCTGAGCCTCAGTGCAGGAGGGAGTGGGGGGAGCTGCTCCAGCATCTGTTTTTTTTTCCCTTTATCTCCTGGGGTCGTGGCAGGCATCTTTCTGCTAGACAAAAATCCTCTTATTCCAAAGGAAATTTAATTTCTGTATAAATCAAGCACATACATTTAATATTCTATTCCCATCCAAGGGCCCCATGCGAAAGCAATTGTGTTACTTGAGGACATATTAAATTATTTACGAGGAATAAAATGCAAAATGAAAATGCCATTCTCGTCTATGTGTGACGAGAGAGGGAAAATAATAATATTTCCTCCTGGAACTCAAAGATCGCCTTCTGCTCTCAAGTTTTCCACCTTCACATGATGTTGGGAAACAGCACCACTGAGGCAAAACTAACGAATAGTGATGCATTTTAGTGTTACACAAGGTCCCCTATTCTTTCCTCATGCTTTTTCCCCTTTGCTACAGCTTTCATTTTAATTTTTAATCTTAATTTTAAAATGAACTTTAAAATTTAATTTGAATTTAAATTCATTTCAACTGCTAACAATTTTATTGAGCTATGATTGACAAACAACAATGTGCATGTTTATGATATACACGATGATTTATAAACATACATTGCAAAATAATGACCATTGTAGTCTTCGTATCGCAAATGACTGCCATCGTAGCTTTAGCTAATACTTTATCATGTCATAGAAGGGGAATTCTTTTGGGGTGAGATGTACTACTTAGCAACTTTCAAGTACATAATGCAGTACTGTTAGTTTAGTCATCATGCTGGATGTTAGAGCCCCAGAATTTAGTCATCTTATAACTAGAAGCTTCCATATTTTGGCCGATTCCCTATTTCCACACAGTGCAGCCCTGACCTACCACCATTCTACTCCGTTTCTATGAACTTGGCTTTTTATGATTTCTCACTTACGTGACATTTCACTGTATTTGACTCTATTGTTTATCTTTTAAGTTGAATCCATCATGAAGCCTTTTTTAAAAAAATAGTATGTTAACACAGAAGTCTTTGGTCCATGCAAATACAGATAGGCTTGTTTTAATATACTCACTATAAATAATAGATCAAATGTCCAATGCCATGGTTTGGTAGAAGTTATAAAAATGCATCCAAAATTTTAAATCGACAATGCAGGATACTTCACTTTTATGAGGAATGCCTGCTTCTTCCTAAATGTAAAGACTGAGTCAAACATATTGTTTTTGGTCCACATCCTCTGGCCTGGGATCATTTCACTGCCTCTCATGCTGATGGCCCCTGCATACCTTTCTGTGGGCATCTCCTGTCCAGTGGCTCAAAGGACATTATTTCCCTTCCACCCTTTCTGCTCACGTAACTCTATTCACGCCACAAGGCACAACATCAAACCCGAGGTAGATCCTCCACAGACAATCCACCGGTCTTCACTCAGGTATGGCAATATGGAATTTCTGAACAATTTCTGACTCTTGAGAATCCAGAGCCGGACTCAGCCAGCTGGGCCTATGGACCCAATCTAGTCGCACGCCTGTTTTATAAACAGAGTTTAAGGGAAAGACAGCCTTGCCCATTTGTTCACAGATTGTCCATCATGATTTTCTCTACAGAGACAGCATCGAAGAGCTGCGATACAGATCTTGTGGCCCAGAAAACCTAAAATATTTACTCTCTAAATATTTTATACAAAAAATGCCACCAAGCATTGTTTGGGGCATTAAGGTTTTAAGAGACCTCCCCCCCTGGAGAAAAGACATCTGTGATATACAACTCTGAACAGTTCACCTGTAGCCCTAAGTTATGTGTCCAGACTAAAGGCTCATCACACACACATTTGGTCTTAGGCAAATAGATGGAAAAGTTTATGCTGGTCATTGTTGATTCTTTGTCCTCCTAACATCATTTCTCCCTGCCAGGCATCTACCCTTGGCCCCCAATGAAACACCCCCTCTTTGACAGATCACCTTTAGTCTTGTGGAGAACTTTATTGTTACTAACACATTTATTGTTCAGCAAGAATTTTTAATTGAATTAAATAATGAAGATGGTCTCCTGCAAAACAGTATTTTACAGACAGCTTGTTCTCTTTGACATGTTTCATGAAAAGGATAGCCTACGGGGGTAAGGGGGGCAGGGAGACATGGATGGCCTCCTTAAAAAAACTCCTATGGTCAAATATGGTTGCGGCACAACGAGCATTGTGCTCCAGGAACGCCATGGCTCACTGCTAGAGTCAAGCTCTGGGGAAGCTGAGCCAGTGGCAGCAATGGCAATTCCCTCACAGAAACGCCAGAGAGCAAGCAGGAACGCACAGAACTAGCTTTATCAGAACCTGCGAAACAATGACAAGCGTGTAGCATCCAAGAGATGACTGAAGACAAAGCCAACTTCCAAACGGTAGGTGAGTTTCAGGGTGTGGTCACTCGACCTTGCCCCAGGCCTTCCTCAGTAGTGGTTCTGGGAGAGTCAGGGACAGCCTCCACTCTCCGAGGCCCGGGGGACCAAAGGGCGCAGAGCAAGCCAGCATCTCAGTCTAGCCTCACCAGCCTGTGGGCCACCTGAGGCCTGAGCAAAGGCACCCTGTCTGCCTTGCTGTTCTGTGGTTTAAACAACAAAGATTAATGTTCCCTGCAAGTTCTAGAGGCTTCTAGAAACTAGAAGTTTAAGACCCAGCTATCAGCAGGTTTCTTTTCTCTCGAACCCTTTTCATCACAGCTTGCAGGCAGCCATCTTCCCACTCAGTAACCTGGTCAGGCTCTGCGTGCTGCATGCCTGGGGTCACGCTCCTCCCTTCTTCTAAGGACACCAGCACCCGAATCGGTGCGTTAGGAGTCGTGTGTGGAATGAAGAAAATGAGACGGAAGAGATGGAAAGCGATCTGTGAGGCCAGCCCATAGAATGGGGGATCCTGGGAAGCATGTCCAGGTCCAACTTTAATGAAGTTGTGATGCCCCTTACATACCCTAGCAAGGAAATGTTACAATGATGTAACGAGGAGGTAGCAAAACCTATGTGACATGCAGCAGGGAGGATGTAGGGATGCAAGATAACAGGAGAATTTACCTGTGGGGGCAACAGTCATTACTAATAGGCCATATGTCTCTTGGGACATTCCAAAGAGGTTAGGAAGCTGGGTAACAGGTGAGAGACGTGCCGTTGCCCACCTTCTAGTGTGCCAGAGGGGGCTGGAGAGATAGGAGATGTTCCTTTTCTCTGAAGCTCCATCTGTCTACCTGCTTCCATATTTCACATGGAAACATGACCTTCGTGACCCCATTTTACTGGAACTACCTCCTTAGAGATCACATCTCCAATGACTGCAGACTGAGGTCAGACCCCATGTGGAGTGAGAGAAGGAAAGAGACAGGGAGCGAGGGAGATGGGAGAGAGAAAAGAGGAACAAGGGGGCAGATGCTACAAGAGATCAAATGTCTCCGTGAGTCTCCTAATCAAATGCTCATCTAGTTCGTTTTGGAGACGCGTTCCTCTGCGGATAAGCCAACCACATGAGGTTAACTGTTGTTAACGCCTTCTTTCTACAGCTCGCAGAACACATTCACTCACTGGTGGTCATCTCTAAGCACATGTCCTTGTTTATTGAAACACCTGGGCAGATGACGGGGCTACCACACAGATGAAAGGTTGTGCCGGCACATACATACCAGGATGACTCTTACACGTATGAAAACAAGTCAGTCCAATGAACTTGAAGATTGAGTCTCCTATTTCAGTAGCTTTTATCATAAAGATAATCCTATTGGTCTCAGACATTTGACCCCCTAGTAACTCTCGTTAAGCCTCAGTTTCTTTATCGGTAAAATGGGTGAGCTGGTAGTACCTAATGCTGAAGAATAAAGTAAGGTCCTCCCTGGCAGACAGGGAGATTTCTGACATGTCAGCCTTACTTTCTGCACGTGTTCCTTTCTCATCTTTCCTCTCAGACCTTCAGCATTCTTACTTTTTTCCTCTGCAAGGTTTTATATCCAAATGCAAATGAATTTTGAGACAATGGTCAGGATTTAAAAAATTAGGTGTAAAGGATTAAATTCTCCCAGAAACAGAAATCAATGGAAGACACCGAGGTGTGCAGGTCAAGGAAAGAGAGTTTTCTGCGAATAAATGCAGCGCAGCGAAGCACTTTCAAGTCTAGATATTTGGAATCCAAATGACAAGATGTTGAGTCTCTGCTTTTCTAATTACTGTGGCAGGATTTTAAGCAAGTTAACCTCTCCACCCTCCAGTCTCCTCATCTAAAAACATTTACTGGAGCAATAAAAAAAATCCTTCTATTGTAAGGATTAAACTAGATAATTTGCTTCATGCGTGAAGCATAGCGTGTCAGTGTGTGGTGGCTGCAGAAATGTTTTGAACTCCAGCAATATCTCTGCACTGCCATTTGCTGGGAAGGAGGACAGCAGACACATGGTGACCCGAAACAGTCAGAGAACATGCAAGGCCGCCTACCTCCCAGTGTTCAAATCCTCCTGCGGAGAGGATATTTCTGTTTGCCATTTTTTTTTCCTGAAACCTCATCATTCGGCTTCTGTCTTGCATATAAAAGTTCATGGAAACGCTCCATCTTGAATTGGACTACTTACAAAACATTGCGGAGAGAGGGAGAAAAGCAAACAGACCCAGGTTCTCATGATGTGCATCTTCCTGGTTTCATTTCTTCTTAGTGGCAGAAAAAAAATCATATTCTTTAGAGAATCAGGTTTCAGGTCCAAGAAAGAGTCTCATTTTTGTTTTGAGAAAAACAAAATCAGAGGGGGTGGTGATCACGGGCAAGTTGCTTGGCAAGCGCTGAAATAAGAGGGGGCAGGATCAACGGGAAAGACTTGGAACATTTCAAAGTTGTAGGCCGAGCACATATGAATGTGCCTTTCATTGCGCGCCTGCCAAGAACTTTAATCAACACAATTAGTTTTTTTCATTCAAAATGACAGAGAAGGTAATTATGTTAAATAGAAAAACAGCTTTATACATCTCTTCTACCAAAATTCCTTGCTCTTTCTTTGATCAAACGCCTTTGCCTGGCTACAGAAATAAAGGGCTCTGCCGACCTTTCCTTCCCTCATTCTGCACGCAGGTTGTCCCCTAGCGGAGTGCAAAGACACTGTGTTCAAGGGTGACCATGCTGGGTTTTACTTCCAGCGTTGGAGGGAGGCCTCAAGTCACACTCCTCCTCATTCAGATCCTCCTGGCTTGTTGGGGCAGAGTCAACGGGGGTGGAGCACATTTCCCCAGGGGCAGGAACGTACAAAGCCAGGCTTTGTGGCCACATGTTCTTATCTCAGAGAGATTTGGGAGAAGCTTCAGGAAGGCGAGACCCACATTCCCCCAGCCAAACCCAAAGCCAGAATCCACCAGGCAGTGATTTATCTGTTACTCACAGGGAGATTGTGACTTGCTCATACCCTGCACACCGGATCACAGAAGCTAAGCCAAGTTGGCTCTAATTGCTGGAGGGATGGGGGAACGAAGGGTGGGCGGGAAAGATACTGGCCCCTGGGACTCTGGGGCAAAATGCAGGCTCTCTGTGCAAAGGACATCTAGGTTAGGGAGGCTGGACTGACACTTAAGCGGGGGCAACGGATACAAACACATCGGTGTCCATTTCCTAAAGTAAACTCATTTTCATTTGTGTGTATACATCATTTTCCATTGGGGGGGCAGAGGCTATAAGGATGGACGAGGGTAAATTCAGAGATCTCAAAAGAAGCAAACTCTAATTGCTGGTTTGAAAGGTGCCATGCAGAAGGAGGCGGATGCTCTTGGCCCACCTATGCCCCCTTCACAATGCAGCGCCTTTAGTTTTAACCCCCAAAACTTACATAGTGATCTCACGCCATGCTACATCAATAAAAACCAACAACGCAGCTCCACTTGCCCTCCTGATGCAGCCTGTTGCACCACGCAGGCATGCTAGCTGCTGACAAGTTCAAGGCCAACGAACTTGCGGTGAAAGAAAGCCACCCCACCCCCAAAAGGTGATTTTGATACCCTCTGCGAACAATGAATCCAGGTTAATGGTCTTCAGCTTATATTTGCCAAATTCCAAACGCTTCCGGGTAAATTATCATTGCTTGCCTATCATTATTTGAAACATACTATGAACCACTGGCTCAAACTTCTTTTTATTTGCTGTCTCACCATCATTTTCATTTGATTGAAATCTCTAGTCGTTTGCGCAGATGTTAACGGAGCTGTATTTTTGCTTCAATGCCTACTGCAATATTCTTATTGCGTTCTGCAGGTCCTCCAGTAAACGTTACTTGCAATATTTTTATCAACAGTTTTGGATCAGTGACAGAAACCACCATGGTAAGTGCTCCTGTGCCACTAGCAAGAGAGAAACGTGACTTAATGATGCCATAAACACAACCTATCAAATTCTCTTATTTATTGTTCGACTTGCAGGGCCTCCTGTAAATGTTACCTGCAACATATTTATCAACAGCTTTGGGTCAGTAGCAGAAACTACAATGGTGAGTGGGACTGAGCATTGAAGCCATCGTGTGAAGGAAGGGGATATGGGACTGAAGAGCAGTGTTGTCTATTGGTGGGACATTTGCTGAGTGCCAATTTCCAAGTTCACTCACCTCTAAAAAACAATCGCGAATTCTTTCATTTCAGAAAGTCATTAGTCCTTTGTTCTTTACTTCACATTCAATCGTTTCTATTCATCCTGCCAGAGAAACTCTGGAAACACTTCATGTTTGGTTAGTTTTAGGTAGAATTATCAGTAGTAAGCTTGGTGCACAGTGAAGCTATTCCAATATTTGCAGAGTTTCATAGACATAAACTTCTAAGTTTGAGAGAGGTTTTTACAGCCAGTGGAAATTTGAACATCGCCACACTTTCCTATGTCGCCACGTTTAAGACAGAAGCCAAGGAACTGGCCTTACATAACACACATAAACACATACACACATACACAAGCACACTCATGCTGGCCAATGCACAAAATCTGTTGACAATGAAAATCATGTCAAAGCTATAACAATCATACCACATGCATGGCTGCTCCCCACAAAAGGAAATCAGCATAACGCTAATTAAAAGTTCATCGTAGCGCATGGAAACATGTTTCTGCACATGAAAAACGTCTCAAAGGCCATAACCTTTTCAGATCATGGTTATGGTGTGGCCTGTGATGTAGCCCATTCATTTAGTGCCCTGACCTTGAATGCTGATAGGTTATCATGTGGTGATGGCATTTTGAGCGTAATATTTTCTTGGTCCCCACACAATTGAAGTCCTACGTCACCTGGCTGGTTTACGTCACAAGACTATGTAGACAGTCACATTATTGGATGAAGTGAAAATAAGAGAGACTGCGTGCCACGGAGGCTGACATCCTAGGCACACTTAAGAAGTGGAAGGGTGAGCACCATGCCTCTGAGAAGTCAGAGTGCTCCTCTTTTGAATGACTTTTTTCTATCAGGATCATATATAGCACATTACTGTGAGAAAGAAACCTTTGATTACTCCTTTCACTAGCAAGAGGAGCCATAATGCAACCGCACTATCCATTTGAACATTATTGTTGCACATCACGGTTCAGCAGGTGACTTCCAGGGCTCTGGCAGGATGGAGTGCATAAAGCATTTTATCCAGATCAGATGATTGTGATAATTATGAAATGACTTACAAGAAAAGTTGAATATGGAAAGAAGAATCCAACTCTGGGTTTGGCATTCCGTTTCTGTCTCCCCCCTCTTGGTTTTATCCTGACAACAGAGGGGGAAACTTCCAGGAGCCCAAATCACTGTCACCAGCTTTACACGATGGCATTCAATGACAATATTTGCACGACCTAATGCTGATTGCATTAATTAGACTCCTAAGTTGCTTTGATTAAACCCCCTCATTGCTTTGATTAAATTTCCTCAATCAAAAATGTAAATGTGCACCTTTTCAATGTTAATTATTAATGCAAGAAGAAGCTAACCATTTAAGGAGATGAAAACGGAAGCTATGGATGGCCTTGTTTTCACGTGTCTTTGAGAGCTACTGAAGGTGTTTCATAAATGGGCTGCCTAGCTGCTTCTGGTCACTTCTTCAAGAGTCCTTTGCCACATTTCCTATGAGACTATTAGGAAATAGTTGCTTAAATGCAACAGCCTGTCCTGCTTATGACAAAAACCAAATTGCATGGTAAGAACAGTGATGCATATTGAGTTTCTTTACTTTTATTTCTTAGCTTTGATGTGATAACAAAATTCATTTGACTTAAGAGAGGATCTGCTGTTTTCTTCAGTTGTGGCTTTGGTGTAAAATTTAAAGAACTGTTTTTGGAAAGGAAACTATCACCCTTGAGTCAAAGAAGAAGCCTTCATGCTACCTACAGCAGAGACTGCCAACCTTTTCTCTGTCCAAGGATAGTTGATACTTAAGCCTAGATAGTCTCTATGGCAATACTTACCACCCTTTTGGCATAAAAGCCAAAACACAGCCAGCAAAGGGGAATGGTTCCAGTCAAACTTTACTTTAAGCACAAGACCCTAGGTTGCCAACCCCAGACCTGACGTTCAGCACGGAAACGGACATGATCCAGATGTTCAGAAGGACATAAGAATTATTGTGCTCTGAAGGGCTCCTGTCTTGCAGATCTCTGAGGCCTGCCTGGGGAACCAACCCATGAGTACACAGATGATTCCCACAGCCCTCAGCTTCCTTTACCAACCATTGCCATCCGTGGAGACTCCCACCCACGAACTGACCCACACTTTCACAAAATTGGATGTAGAAAAATTGGTTGAAAAAGTTAAACAGACCCAGATGCTTCCCTAACGCGCATTCGGTTGGTCTCAGAGCGTCAGACACTTCGCGTTGCTGCACAGCGATGTGTGTGGTCTTTGAGGACAT
Source organism: Uropsilus gracilis (assembly GCA_004024945.1). Taxonomy (NCBI): domain Eukaryota; kingdom Metazoa; phylum Chordata; class Mammalia; order Eulipotyphla; family Talpidae; genus Uropsilus; species Uropsilus gracilis. The sequence continues at coordinate 17,094 of PVHY01002217.1, read as the reverse complement.
CAATTAGCATTATGTCGAGAGGGGAAGAGCTTTGCTTTCTGTTTTCTGAATAAATCTTTCCAAGGATCCCTCAGCATTTTGTTCCTAAATATGCTGATTTTCCTCCACGCCTTCACAGCCTACATGCACCCCAGAGCTCCAGTAGCATTACTGAAGGACTTAGTTTCAGGCCATTTGTTGGTTCCAAGTAAGAGACAATGATTATATGTCTGAAGAGAACACATGACTTTCCCTCAGTGCTATCCATTCGGCCGCTCTCATGGCTGCTGAAAGCCCACTCCCTACTATGGGCCCTGCCCACGTGGAGAAGAGGTTTCCCTGCAGACTCAACAGCGCCTCTCACTCCTGTGTTTGTGTTACGATGGGGGCTCAAAGGACAACAGATTCATGTGATGACAAGGAGTGTCGTTGGGGATCCTTGGGATGATAAAGTCATCGTTTCAAAATACCCATTCCCAGTTGCTAAGGCCATCTGAGTTGGCCAAGCTAGCTGAGCTTGCATTAAGAATACTCAGTGGAACAAACACTCCCCTCCCCGCCCCAAGAAAAAAGACTTAGGAGACTAGCAAAGGGCTGAGACAGGTTGTATTTTATTTCCAGAATGTCCGTTTCCACTCCCTTTCCTTCTCTCCCTCATTAGCTTCTGAAGGCCAGGGAATGTGCAGGGTGGGGGCATAACTCCGCGCGCCCTTCCCTGCTGGCGAGGCATTAACTGGGACTATGCGTGACTTCCGTGAAGGCCAAGCATGCAGTGCTCCCCAAGGCTGGGCCATCAGGGAGTGGAGAAGAACTGGTCTCAGAGACACTATGCTAACGCCCGGAAGGGTGTGGCAAGAGTGTATTCTAGGAGGCTATTCTCACCACAGATACTGGCCTCCTTCTCATTTTCCAGTGGGGGGGTGGGGAGCAGGAGCTGAAAGGATGTAACGTGTTCATTCAGCTTCTCCGGAATATGATTCCAGCTCCCCCCAACCTCCCCTTGAAAATTCCCCACATGCTGCTAAGTACAGGTGCAGGGCGGAGAGTTACATTAGCTCCCATCTGATATCAGGTTTCTGAGCAACAGGTCATGAGACAAAGCCCTTAGGAGGATGCAGTGGTGCTGTCACTGCCACCAGGACCCACTGGGTTCCGTGTCCCTCAAGCTGCAAGAGCCACTCCCAGGGAGGTGCTGATTTCTGACCTCTGAAGCAAGAACCACAAGCCTGGCACCTTATGAAACAGAGATCAGGTGACCTTGGTCTCTAAACTAACAACACAGTGGTAAAGCCTGATTCATCGTAAAGCAGCACCTGTCATGATTTCAAATCCAAGTCTAACCTCCCTTCCTAAACCTGGCCCAGACTCCTGGCAAGGAAAACCTGAAGCAGCGTAGACAGAGGTTTACACCAAGTGCCACTGAGACACTGTCGGGTATCAACCAAGCCTCTCCTTATCTTTGCTAGTTGGATAAAGTGATGGGCTTGAAAGCACATATGGATAAAAAGAAAAAGAGCAACAGTAAGGTTTAATAGAGGTGTGCATAGGACAGAATGGTGTGGTCTCTGTATAAATGGCAGACTAAATAGAATAGTACCAAAATACTGCAAATGAGGAAACAATCTTTGGAGCATGGGCATAGTATTAGAATGTACCAGAAAAAGTGAGATTTTAGAGATTCTAAATTTGAGATGAAAGAGTAGTAGGGAATACAAGTAATTGCGTTACCTGTGTTAAGACTACAAAGGAGAGACAAAAAAAGAATATAAAAGGAGTCCATGACTTGCATATAGCTCTCTTGCACATATATATACATATATATGCATACACATACCTATATATTTACGAATTGTTTCCATTATCTAATCCAATACCCAGATAGTTAATCACAGGACAACAAATTTTAGTACAGGGGAATATGCCATTTAGTTGAAGTAGAATCTGTCTCTAGAGAAGGAAGTCAGTGTGAAAGAAAATTCAGTTTGCATTTAAGCCTGTCTCTCAATATTTATTTCCCCTTGAATATTTCATTAAACTTAGAGGCAACAATAAAGACAAAGAAAGACTACAGAACAATATAACTATCTCCTGTGGTTTGGGACATCACGAGCGAACAATCCCATCTGTAAATAAACAGAGATGATGAATAGATGAATCACACATGTCAAGTTTTATTCTACACTAAAAATGAGAACCGGCTGAAAGAATGAGAGGCACAGACCCAGAAAATCTTGGTTATTTACTTCTATACACCTTCAGGTGTCATCCTTTTTTATTCTTAAAGATTTTAGGATAGTATATATCACCATAAATAAATGTAAAAAAATTGAATTCTTATATATTATAAAGAACAAATACTTTCAAAAGATTCAGTGAGTCTTATTTCATATACTCCATCACTATGGCAAAAAAAAATATATTTTCTCCTTGAAAATTCCATTTATCCTTGCTGACAAATAGGAGGATTGATTTATTCTAACTGTTACACATTTAATGGTTTTATTATCATAGGACAGATTCGGTGTTCTTTTAAATTCTATTATGAGGAGAGTCTGCTTCATTATTTTCTATATATAAAGTTCAAAATAGAAAAACAGGAGAAACTGGAGAAGAATACTTGTGGGAAAAAATATTTTTAAGATGCACATTAACTATGAAAATGTATACTGAGAAATTCTTTAAAGGTCAATGTTTTCATATCATGTGTCACTCGTATTCTCTAGAGTCTCTCAATATGCATCTGACATGATTTTCAGGCTCAAGACAGGATTGCAATGATATCCTCTTGGGGATTTTGCTGCCGGATTACTTTCTATTTGGCTTCTCATAGCCCCTCCACCCTACAGCTACTTCCTAGAGGCCCCTTCCTGGCTGTGCACTGACCCAAGATAGTTGACCCATGCATCTCTGTTACTTCCCATGGTCCTCCTTCCTGTACTCAGAGTTTCTCTGTCAATCTGGTGAAGGGATGGGATTCTTTTCTATTTCCTCTTGAAACAAGCTCACAGACTCCACACAAAATTTTGTTCAAGAGAATCCATTCTTGTGCTAGGGAGACAAAACGGGTATGTGTCAAGCTCTGGGGACACGGCACTTCCCACACTCAGGAAACTAAGAAAACCTCACAGTTGCTGTATCTCAGGTCCACTTACATGTAAATTGGATTTTCCTCTTAATTGATTTCCATCGATCACATATTCCCATTCTTGGCTCATACGAAACTCCAAAGCTTCCGGTAATTTGTGGTACAAATATAACACTAAACTGGGAATGTCTCATGGGTCCCTTTGGACAATTCCAAAAATACATGTTGGAAAGCTCTGATATTTTTGCCATTCCACAGATTGACTCACTAAGGGAACCAGCCAGCAAATAGGATGGAATGGGCCAAAAACAGCGCCCTCTTAAATCCAAGCATTTGCTGTGCAGCATGGCACGATGCCAAATCCAGGCCAGCTGATAAGATTTCCCGAGACAGAATGTCCCCGTATTGTAGGGTTTTTCCTTTTCACAGCCCAACTTTTCCAAACGAGCTAGGCCTTGATGACTGATTTTCAGCAGGGAGTAAATATTTATTCCCTATCTTTAGCTCTACATGCCACACATTTTCCAAGCGCTGCCCCCTCCAAAATACACTATCAGGGTGGTCGATCATCAGGATGGCTCAGTATGGAGGAGAGTTGGAGCAATGTGAATAGCTGAGGAAACAGCAGAGGGAACTCCCTTCCTTGCACCCTGATCTTTTCATCCTAGTCTTTTTTTTTCTTAAGACCCCCAAGGGGATTAGCCCCATGTAACCATCCTGAGTTGGTCTCTCCACTGGGCATGGCGGCATGGCCGGCCACTCCAGCGCCCGACTGGGTTCTCTGGATGGGGAATTTTGAGGGTGAAAACTTTGAAGTTCTTGGACAAACCAGGACAAGTTGATGCCATTAGAGTAGAAAATGGGCACTAGTCTAGGTGCCAGAGATGGGAATGGAGCAGGTGAGGGAGACAGAGGAAAGAGTGGGAAGGAGGGAGCATGTGAGCATGGACCACTCGAAATGGCCACAAGTGGCAGGAGTGGGTGACGTTCTGCTCTTTGTCATAGTCCCAGCTTGACATGGTGATTGTGCTGAAGCCTCTACCAGGGTCCAGGTCACCAAGCAACGTGACCATTTCTGTGAGCCAGCAGACTTTTGCATAGAGTCCCCGGGAAGGAGTTTGCTTCCCCAAAACTATTCATTAGCTCAGGAGATTCCTAGGCCAAGAGAAAAGGGCACGGTGGTCCCGAGGCTCCCACAGGGAAGACTGATTTAATCAGAAGGTCCTGAGATTAGGAAAAAGATCTGCGTGTTGATGACGCATCAAGTCACTGCGTGTAGACACAACCCATTCGGAGAAAGTCATACACTGTTGAACAATTTCAAACGTATGTCGCCCTAAGAGAATTGTTTTGTCAACATGAAGCATCTTAATATTCATGTTGATGAATTTTGAAATACTGCCCCATCAGGGCAGAGTTTCCTAATAAGATTCCCACCACCAGAATGACAGAGTGAGGTTCCCTCTGCCCGGAGCATCCACGTGGAATAACAATCGCCATCATGTCATTTCTGTTTTGGAAAATGAATCATTTCTAGCTGACAATCTGCCATCACAGCCTGACTTCTGTACCCCACAGTTGCCCTTTTCTAAAGCAAAGTCAGCTTGCGTTAGTATTAGTGCCTCCCAGAATAAGTGATTAAAATATAAAAGAATTCAACCAAGTCAACCTGGTCTGGCCGAGTCTTCTTTGTTTTCTGCCTCCATTCCCACTTCTACCAGAACCGAGTGGCCTATTTTGACCAACACATACAAAACCTGGCTGTCTCAGCTACCAACACTGTACCGACTCAGAGGGCAGAAGGAGGGGGGTGTGTATGCTCATTGTCGGAACCGGTGAGAGCTAACTCTTCTGCACGGCGTTTCTGTAGGACTACCGAGTGAACATTTTTCTGAGGCAGCAGTGGAATGATTCGCGCCTGGCATACAGCGAGTACCCTGATGACTCCCTGGACTTGGACCCATCGATGCTGGACTCCATCTGGAAACCAGACTTGTTCTTCGCCAACGAGAAGGGCGCCAACTTCCACGATGTCACCACCGACAACAAGCTGCTTCGGATCTCAAAAAATGGCAAAGTGCTTTACAGTATCAGGTGAGCCTCCGCTGTCTACACCCGCTCACGGCTACATTCTGCTAGCCCAGAGCTGCCCCATTCTGGGGGTGGGGGGGAGGGTGTATATGAAGAGTTGGCATTTTGGTCCTTCGTTTGTCATTTGAGCTTGAGAGTTGGTGAGAGCCGTCAGAGGTTCCTCTGGTCTGAGAAGTGCGAGACTCCACCACATCAGCAACAGAATGTATTTGGTAGGATGGGGGAGGGGGGTGTGACACCTATGCAGATGCGTTTTTCGTGGTTTCAATAGAGGATGTCCAGGCACTTCCGTTCTGTTGCCAGTGAACAGGATGTAGAGATTGTCATTTCCAACAGCTGTCATTCGGGAACGTTCACCACACACTTAACAAAGCAATGGTGCACCACGGCTCCTTGACAAGAGCAGGTACTTGTCTAAGTGGAAACCTGAGTCTAATCTCAGCTTTGATTCTAACTGCATTTCACCTTTATCGCTTCACTTTTCTTGGGTTTACAGACCATTCCGGAGATGCGTTTTTGTGCTTTTATTCAAATAGGACTTCCTCCAGAGTCTTTGTTACCCCAAGCTCAGAAGATGCTCTCTTTTCTGAACTCCACAGTTTCTCTGGGAAATGAAAAGGCTCTTATTTCCTCCTCATATGCTGGTCCTCTCTGTATGCAACTAAGCATAAGATGGGTTTCTGAGATCAGACAGGTCTAGAATGAAACCCAAGCTTTGCCATGGATGAAGCTATGTATTCTGTACCCTTGGTTAGCTGAACTGCGAAACAGGAAACACCCTATTGATCTCTGAGCATCCGTGTGAAAATGATGATGCCAGGCAGAGGCTAGCAAGGATTTTCTCTACAGGGTCAGGGAATAGGTATTTTGGATTTGCAAGCCTGTGTCATCTCTGAGCCAACTACTCACGTCTGTAGCGCCGAAGCAAACAGATCATACGTAATTTGGTATGACTTTATTTCAACAAAACTTTATAGAAACAGGCAGTGGGCTAGATTGGCCCCTTTGGTCATAATTCTCTGATTCTTAATTTAGAGGTATAAAGACACCTGGCACAGATGTTGCGTTCAGACAATGAAATGATGGCTGTTCATATTTTCAGTTAATATTCTTTCTAAGCTAAGTTCTTTGAAACCAAAATATTTGGATTTTGTTTCCTTTATAACCTCTCCCCAAGGGCCAAGACAAAGTATTGTGTATGAAAGGTATCTAGACAAGTATCTAGACATTGGAGAAATACTGACATCTTAAAGATCTTTTACAGAATTTCCCTTCCCTCCAGCCTTATTATCCCAGTCCCTCCCCCCACCAAAGTGGCCAGTTATTGTCCTGGCATATACTTTTCACTAGTTTGCAGACTCACCACTGTCGACATTATTTCACAGCTCTCTAGAGCACTAAGGTCTATAGAGCACATTCCATCCTGAAAGCTAGTGGCTTCCCAGCCTGCCGATCACCTATGGCTCTTGGGAGGAAAGTGGCTACTCATTTGTAAAACATGGCCAAGTCCCTGCTTACACAGAGGACCAGGAAGCTTCTTTTTAAGGAAATGTGCTTTTATTTTAATGAAAGCTTTGAAGAAACATGAAGTAGCCCACAAGGCGATGATGCACTCGGGGTGGAAAGCAGGCCTGGACGCAAGCCAAGCTGACGTGACCTGGTGAAATGAGATATGTGTGGAGGGCAGTGCTGAGGAGCAGTCATAAAAAACGGCCCCAGCATCACCTGCTCGGATGGGTCATCAGGCCTTGGTGGCACTTGGTGGCTCTAGTCAATACCAGGCTTGGTTGTTGCTGCAATAAAATCAGGGTCTTTGTTTATTCTTCTGATCTCTAAAGGCCTTTCTAGCCCAGAAGCCTGACAAAGACTGTGTTCCACAGTCCCATATGTACCAGCAGTTTTCTCTCTGGTCTCCCCTGTAGCAGTTACAGGCTCTGAACCATCCCAGAAATCACTCTAGATCGGGGTGTGTGTCCCAGGGTCACTGGGTTTAGATGTCCTTCAGGGCAAGTAGTCTTTGAAATCAGAAGCAAGAGCCTGAGTGGAGGAGAACTAGCTTTCAGGGAAACACAGTTCTTGGCAGATTTGAACGGCAGGAGTCTAATTATCTTCCTGGAAGTGTTTTCAATGAGCCAGCCACTGCTCTGGGCCTGGAGGTCCAGAGCTGGGAAGAGGCGGTCCCTCCAGCCTACCAAGGCAGCAGACCCAGGCTCAAGTGGGTAATGGGATACACAGGGAACACGGAAAAGGAAGCAGCGCTCATTTCGCAAATGAATTGCCTGCCTCAACTATGACTAGAATCTGTTGATTGGCACCCACACCGCTGCTTATTGGAGTTACTGACCACAATGTAAGTAAGGGGCAAGTAGTCAGGCTCATGCATGCTTAGCTCATGCAAACCCAGCTCAAGTTTAAGGTCAAGTGGGCTGGAGTTGCTGGTATCTTGAAGATGCCTGAAGGAACTTGCTGAAGTTCCATTAGGAAGGAACTTCCCTTTCCTCCCCTGCAAACTCTGCTGGCAGAGGGAAGTCAGTATCCCGGATTTATTTAAAGAACTGGCAGGGAATTTCCTTTCTGATAAGCAGTTTTGATACCCGTGACAAATAGTGAGAAAAAGAATGCTGGCTACCTGAAAGGAGCCAAGTCAGCTAGGATGAAGAAGGCTTAAAAAGGGATAAAATGGAAATGCCAAAGATAAACTCATGAACTTCTCCCACCCTAACACAGCTAAATACTTCTTGATACATTTGGCTCACATTAAGAGAAAAATGTTCTATGGTCATGTCTTATCTTTGCATTTTCCTGACACTTTAGGCAATGCTGATAGCACTTCATTTGGGCATGAATCTGATTTTTGAACTTCATAGGAACTGAGGTAGAATTAACTCTGCACAGAAAGCAAAATCCATGGCTAAACAAACATAAAAAGAACCATGCTATTCACTAAGTGCATCACAAGCAAAAACACACTTTCCAAGGTCCTACATCCATTTTCCAAAAGGCGGAGGCTTGAAACAAGAGGGAAAGGAAGGTCAGAATCACACGAGCATTGCAGATTCACACACTGTAGGTATTTTCGTAAAATTCAAACAAATCTTTCAAATGGGAACCAAAGGTCTTAGATTGGTCTGAGCCAGTTTCTCTCTAGCTATGCAGGACACAGCTCAGGTGGATAAAAATGTACCTATTTCTGTCCTCTTCTCCTCTGGTATCTTCTTTTACACACAGTTCCCTAGTATGTTTGACCTGACTCTCCGTTGTCTTTTTAAGTTTTCTATTCACGCACCCCATTAAGTACCAATTCTGGCTAAGGTATAAACAAAGGACACCATCTTTAGTGAAATCCTAAACTTGTGTTATTTTAAAAGACCTGAATCAAAGTAGTGTAATGAATTAAGCTGTAGGTATTGTGCCTGGTATTGTTCAAACAAGATAGAGTGAGTTGCTGTGTGAATTGGGGTATCACAGGATGTGGTGTGCAATCTAAAAGGAAAAAAGAAGGGGGCTATTATTGGAGGGGAGCAGCTCGTCTCCTGTGTTGCTATTTGCTGTTGCTATTTGTTTCCTACTGTGTCTGAGCGCTTGCTGCCAAAATTCTGGCTTTTCTAAAGTATTGAATTCTTTTTTGATTGGACTGCATTACCTTATAAAAGATCTCATCCAAGACTTCTGTTTTACTGATGAGAAAGTGACTTCCTGCAGAAGTTAGGTGAGCAAAAATGAAATTGGGTAAGAAAACAGGTAAAAAGCAGAGAAGTTAATTAAACTTACAACCAAGAGAAGCTGGCCCTCTAAATCCAGCCAAGCATCAGCTTCATCCCAGCCTGCAAAAGCAGTAGCAAAACCACAGTAAGCTTAAAAAGATGCAAAAGCAGATTCTGTCATTAAAAAGACAGAATAGACAAGAGTCACTGCGTGTACAACGGACCCCCTTTGATTATCTTACCAAACAGTACAGTCTCTAGTTCAAAAACTGCACGTGACTCCTTCAGCCATGCGAATTCACAAAATGGTGACTATCCTACCTTCAAGCCAGGTGAAGAAACCAAGATGACATCATCAATTCTACTTCAAAAGCAGGAGATTTAAATCCAGTGAAGAAACCAAGATGGCATCGTTAATCTTCCTTCAAAAGGGTACAGTTCCAGCCTTCTTTCAGCTTGAACCATTAAGACTCACTTGTAACTGCAGTAGCAACCTCTTCAGAGGTGTCAGATGAAAGAACCTTTATTAACCCTCAAGCTTCCACAGACAACTTACCTTTGTCATTTAAATACCTGCTGCTTATTTAACCCAGGCATTCTCTGTCCCAAACTAGAGAAAGGGGGGTGGGGAAGCACTTAATTTCTTAGACCTGTCCCTTGCTCACCCCCTCCAGGGTTCTTTCCCTGCCTACAGCTATTCTATGCAATCCCAAAGCCAGATCAAACACTTAAAATAATCAAACTATTTATTACTAGTAAGCAAGTAAGTGATTATCTAATCATATGTATTACAGAATAAGCATGTCAAAACCTGATTACCCCACTACATGTATTATAAAATAAACATGAAAAACCCAGTTACCCACCACATGTCCAAAACTATCCTTTAGCCCATGGTCACCTCAATGTCCAATCACATGTCCAATCAATCTGAGTTCATAAGCATGTGATCCAAAAACAGGGCACTACTCTTTCAGCATCCGTCTCAACTTTAGGCAGTAGAGAAGTTCCAAGGTAAAACAGGAACCAACATCAGGTCCATCTTCTCAAGCTTCGCCCACGGCCTTTCCAAAGACATCTGAATCAAACTAAATAAGACAAGCTCCAAAACAAAGTTCAAATCTCCAAAGTCTTTAGACTCCTTCAGCACACACAAGCAGCTTATGCATGCTGAGGTTCAAGCATTCAACTACCAGAAACCACTGCCTGTTTACAGCAAATCTCATGGCCTCTCTGCTTTTCTGTCCTGCTGCAGCCCATACTGCTTCCTCAGGCTGGCCCAATGGCTGCCCCCAGAATAACAAATCTCTCACCAGTCCGGGCTGTTGCCCAGAGGCCAAATGTCGGCTCTTCCTCTTTGCCTGGGTTGTCACCCCGGTGACCACAGCTGGGCCTCCATCTTCCCAAAAAGGTGGGTCCTTGGTTTCTCTCCCAAATTCTTTTCATCCCTATCTTCTTGTTTTCCCTCCTTTTTTGGAGGGAAGCCCCTGTCAATCATCTCATACCACAAAAGCCTTGTTTTCCCCTTTTCATCTCCCTTCTATGCTTCTGAAAGAAAGCTATGAATTCTAATGAAGGGCCATCAACCTGACTGGCATAGTCAACCTAAGCTTTGTTCACCTGGGCCCTGAAACAATCAAGTCAGAAACCTAAATCTCCATAGTATTGCCAAATCCTTCTTGAAATTTACAATATTATAGGAAAAGGTAAATAGTTCCCATTTCCCAGCTACACAATGTTACTACCAGTGCATAACATCAGCTGTGTTAATGGTGGCTGCCACATTAATGGCTGATTCAATACCCACTGTTGCCCTCCAACAACCTCTGTGTCTACACTGGGAGATGTCCAGACACAAGCAAATGCAACTCCAAAGACATGTCTTGTTGAAACCAATGATTTTGGGACTCAATTTTTTAAGGGCTGTTGGGGAAAGGAGGTAAATTTTAAAGTGAGAACATAAAGTATCTTCTTCAGGTTTTGCAACTGTCTGAAAAGACTTTGAATTCAAGGTGCAGTCATTGACTTTCAAATAGGAAGATCTATTTGATAGTTTCATATCGTCTTAATAGCTGCTTTAGCACACCTACTTTCTGAAAAATTTTACTATCCCAGACTGAAGAGATCCATTAAAGTCTACGTCAAACTCCCTCCCTTCAGGCTACCTGTTGTAAACTCCTACTCTTAAAATTTTTATTTTCTCTCTTTGAATCATATATTATAATAATATTACTTTAACATTGGACAAAATTTCTTGCTTATGTAAGTCAAATCACACTTGCTACAACTTAAACCAGGCACTTTTTTCCTATACTTACTAAAATAATAAACAAGAGGCCACTGTTTCTGGAAAATGGTTTCACACACACTTTGGTTCCCTAATCAGTGGGTGTAGCTTTGTTCTCACTTCAATATTACTAATACAACTTTTGCAGTTGATAGGGTGTGCCCCCCCCCATTGTCTCCTGTTTAAGATTGCAGATTTCAAGGACAGGTAATGTTAAAATGGGAGAATGACCTTAGCTGGAATTTCCCTTCAGGGGGATGCAGGGGGAAGAAAGCAGTGAAATAGTCAAGGTGAAACAGATTTCCTGGAAGGTGGGAAATCAGGGTATATAAAGGGTGTGCATACAAAGAGGATTCGATTGGATTGGGATTCCAATATGGAGAGGGGATAGAGAGAGAGGAAAGATGGGAATCGGCCATCTTGTAAAGATGTGAGCCATGTGAGCTTGGCCATGTGGCCACTGAGGGCCTGCAACCCTTGGCTGGCCCAGGCTGGCAGCATGTGTGCTGAGTGCAGTTAAGGAGTTTGCAGATTTGAACTCCGTGTTGGAGTTTGTTTTGCTGAGTTTAACTTGTGTCTGAAAGAGGCCGTGCAAAAGTTAGGCCTGAGAAGAAAGTGAACTTTGCTAGTTCGGCACCATGGAGTTCCTGCTACCTGAAGGTGACAAGGAGAAGACAAGTGTGGAAGACAAGGAGGAGCAAGTCAAGGGAGCAGCCAAAGGAACATGTCTTCAAGCGTCTGGAGATGGACTCTGACTGGACATTGGTGAGACGATTAGGACTGAGAGACTGAGGATATTTGGGGCAATCTGGGAAAGGACTTTGGGCAATACTGAGAAAGGTTTTGGACAATGTTAAAGTATTCTGAGTCTTACATGTTTCTTTTGTAGTTATTAGGATAACTAGAAATCACTTTGTTAGAAATAAATTAGTCTGCACTGATAGTCTTGCATTGGTTTGGTATTTTGATTGAGAAGGCTGGGGATGGTGGTAAGAACCCACGAGTGGAAAGTTTAAACTGTGTTTTAAAGTTTTTCTTTTCTGCAGTTTTTTGGAGCTGAAAGCAGAGAGCAGTTGGCTGGCTTTTGCATATCAATGGTAAAGGTGATCAGTGAAAATGCTAATGAAGAGTGTGTAGCCTGCTTTGGAGAGAGAAGCAGGCCTGTAAGCCTTTCTTTGGTCACCCACTTTCACAGTGAACTCCACTTTGGCACCAAGACATTCTTCTTCTTTCAGATTTCAGTACAGTTTACTACCTGGTGACTCCTGAGACTAAAGCAGACATGGGTTTTTAGAGCTCTACACCCTTAGGCTTGAGGGTCTGGCCTCAGAACAGAACTAGCTTTACTATGCAAGCAAACATCTTATCTCTGTGATCTTCTATTTCCTTGGCTCTGAAAAAGAGGGAATTTGGTTAAAAGCATTAATAGAGTACAATATATGTTATATGGTGAGCCAGTCAAAGGTAGCTCTGGCATTCCTGGGCCAGAGGCTCTAGGACAATACCAAGGCATTTTCTTATCATTTAATTATTGTGTTTCTGTTGGAGGGTCTCTCCCATTAACATAGCTGATGTTATGCATTGATAATCGCATGATAAGTAACATGGTGTAGCTAGGAAATATGGGATACTTCTTTTGCTCTAGAATTGTAAATTTCAAGAAGGATCTGGCAACATTATGGAGATTTGACTTGCTGACTTGATTGTTTTAGGTGTAGGTGAGAAAAGCTTAGATTGACTATGCCAAGGTGTGGTTGATGGCCTTTCATTAGAATCCATAGTTGCTTGCAGAAGGATAGAAGGGGAGGAGAAAGAAAAGCAAGGTTTTTGTGATATGCGAAGATTGCCAGGGCTCACTCTCAAAGAGCAGGGAAACAAAGAGGGAGATATAAAAAGGACTTAGGAGAGAAAGAAAGGATCAGTCATTTTTGAAAAGGATGAGGACCCGGCCATGAGGACTGAGGCAGCCTGGGGCCCATGGCCTTCGACCTGGCCCGGTGAACTCATAACCTCCGTATGCATAAGCTGATGGTGTGTGCTGAGGAATCTAAAGAGTTTGGAGATTTGAACTTCGAGTTGGAGTTTGTCTTATCTAGATGTTTTTGGAGAGACTGTAAGTGAGGCCTGAGAAGATGGACCTGCTGTTGGTTTCTGTTTTACCTTGGAGCTTTTTTACTGCCTAAAGCTGAGAGGACAGTGAAAGAAAAGAACACCACAATCTTGGACCTAATGCTTGGAGGAAGCTGAACCGAACACCAAAGGAGGAAAAGGGGAACACAGATTAATTAGATATGTGATGAGGTGACCAGGGACTAACAGGACAGTTCTGGACATTGTGGTGGGGTAATTGGGCTTTCCATGTTTATTTTGCAACATATGTAATGGAGTAACTGGGGTTTTTACATGATTATATTGTAGCATACTTTTAGGTAATCACTTTTTTACTTGTTTACTTAGTAATAAATAGTTTGATCACTTTAAGAGTTTGGTCTGGCTTTAGAATTACAAAGTAAGGCTGCTGGATAGAGAACCCTGAAGGGGGCAGGTAAAAGAGACAGGTTTAAAGAATGAAAGTTTTTTTTCTCTTTAGTTTGGGAGAGAGGGCAGGAAGGGCAAGCAGCAGGTATTTGAATGATAAAGGTAACTAGTGTGTGAAAGCTTAAGGGTTGCTAAGGGCTTTTAATGTTTTGTAGCAGATAAAGAGGGAAAGGTTTATTTTTTCTGGTCTAGGAAAAGCTGGCAAAGGATTTTTAGTAAAAAGCCTACCCCCTTCTCCTGATAACACTTTCAGCTGTCTCAGGGACAAAGTAAAGTGATGGAGATAGATTCTGACAACTCCAGACAGAAAGGATGGGCCCCAGCCACTCCACAAGTATGGCCCCATCGACCAAGGCTCACAGTTTAAGAGCTCAGAGTTCTGGAAAACTCCAGGGAGGTCCTAGAATGTGCATGCATATTTTGCATATTAGGGTATTGAGTATGTTCTGGCCTATCTGTTTAGAGAAAGAAGTCTTAATCTTTCTTAAGGAAGCTATGATGGTCCAAGACTGCTAGCAATTTCCTTCTGGGTTTACTGCATACCTCCAGAATGGGTATGCCTGTGGCAAAGTTCAGGACATACTGCTTAACTTCAGTGTATAATTTGACCAATCAGATACCATGGAGGCCTCAGGATCCCCTCCAACTGCAAGAAGCCCCCCAAGCAGAAATAACTGAGAGCTGGTTTCTTCCTAACAGCATCCCTTATCACCAAGGCATCTGCTTGTCTCATCATCAACCGTTATCTGGTCTGAAACCACTTCTTTATGGCACTGGAGATGATCTGCTTGTTAATCCCTTGATTCGGCTCACAATTTCAGGTGTTGATGAGTCAGCATTTTGCCTTCTCAGCAGTACTTGAGTTGTAACAGAGAACTCTTGGGGACTGACATGCCTTCTCCTTCGGAGGACGGATTACAGGCACCACGGAGAGTAGGCGGAGTGTAGAGTTCTAGACAGACATCCAGCAGTGCTCCCCAAACAACACTGTCTAATGACCAGCTCTACCCACGCACATAAAAGACCCACTTTGCTCATACAGCTTCCCGTCTTCAACTCATCCTATGCCCTGATGCAAGAACTTCAAAAGAATCTAACTTTAGCTATAGAATGATTTTATGGCACAAGGAAAAAGGACATTCTCTATTTAGCTGTCAGAGCCAAAAATAAAAGACACAGCGAACTAAGACCTGCCTAAATGTTAGCAATGGTGATGCTCTAGCTTACTCTCCGTTTGGATCAGATACGCAAGCCTACATTTCCTGTAAAAAGGCAGCTATGAAAATGTGTGATTTCTTTTCTTTGAACCGATTTGGATCATGTTTATCTGTATATCCTATAATCCAGGCAAAATTACATTCTCATTTTCCAACCCTGCATCCAAATCCTCATTAGTTTTGCGACTTGACTTAATGCAGTAATTAATGACTGTAACGTAAGCGCCCACCTCAGAATTAAGCTCCCAGGCTTCAGAGTAGTGCTGGGAAATGATGCCATGGAAACCACAATGATTCCATTCTTCCTGGAGGCACTCAGCGAGGGGAGGGTAGGAGGTGCTGGCATGCACAGATGCTGGTAGATTCAACAGGGGTTGAGCTAAGTGGTGGAGAGCAAGGAGTTTTGGAGAGGGGTCCTCAGAAAAGGTGTGACCGAGGGTAGAAGTAGTAAAATCTAGAAAGTGTGTTATATACAAGACAGATTCTTTTAAAGGGCTGGAAAGCTCTTTTGAAGTCTGATTGGGTTCAGAACTACATATATCCTCCAGGGCATACTGCTGGTTCAAACCAACAGAGTATGGATAGTACTTGTGTGTGAAGGCAAAGAGGGAACTGTGCAATAAAATCGGTGGCAGTTGGCATGACAACTTGTCCCTGACTGTTGGCCTGATTGGACTAGCAATGGCAGCCAACAGGTTTTCTTCCTTTTGGAGGTAACTTTCCACGGCATTAATATTCATCAGAGTTTGCTATGAAAGCAATGGTGCAAAGAAGAGAGAATTGAGAAGGTATCTCAGGGCACTGGGAGTTCCATATTTTCTTCCCTCATTTACCCAGTCCTTCAGGACCATAGCGTGGCCTCGCCAGCCCCATCTGATCATCATTTTGAGGCTCAGTTTTTCTAGCTATTAAGTGAGATCGTGCTAGGAGAATAGATGTGGTTCTATCTCTATTGCATTGTGAGTCTGCAACTTAGAGTTTTCTGGAACCAGAAAACTCCTTCTGGACTTGGGAATCAGCAGCAGGAGGAGATCTGAATTTCAAGTTTCTTCTTCAAACTCCTCTTCATTCCTTCTCCCCAGATGAATATCCAGCTCCTGAGAAGAACCTGATGTTGGAGGAGAGTAGGAAAGCTTAGACTCCCTGCAAGTTAACAGGCAGTCTAAAACACACACAGAGTTTACCAAAAACAAATACTCCATATGGAAGTTACATGTCTGATCAATCCTGAGAACTATTCTAATCTCAGATCAATCGCTTGTGTCCTCAGATTCAGTCAGCGGGAGTAACCATGGGATTGGTTTAGAAGGTGCTCAGGAACTATGGCTTGACACGTTTTCAGATAATTAGACAAAGCTGGAGACTGGAGGCTTACTAACAGGATCCATAGGCTAGCGGAAATCACATGGGTTGAGCCAGCAGTGTTGAAAGGCCAATCTGCTGTTACTCATGATGTGAATGTTCTGGTGGCAAGAAGCTTAAGGAACCCAGAGGTCCTGGGGAGGATGTTCAGCTCACACAGACATGGGCTTCTGCCTGGCCCATGGGGCTGCTCTGGAAAGACTCCCTGGGCAGCATTAATCCTGAAATAAATACACATTTAATCTCACCAAGGCACTGATGAGGTGGAGCAGCGACTTTAGTGCAATCTCATAGCATATTCTCCAAAAGAAAGTTGCTTCACTTTAAGATGGGAAATGCTTATCCATCTACAAAGCTCAGCGATCTGCTCAACAAGTCATCTCTTCCTTGCTCATGGCATCCAACATGACAAGGGAACATCTGTACCGCAGAGGATGCAAACTGATCACTGCACAGTCACTGAAAGACAATTAAGGACATGGAATCTAGTACAAGTTCCATACACAGCAAGGCCCTTCTGTATTGACTCATCAGTCCATTCAAAGGACAATCAGCTATTTCAGCTGATGCCTTGCTGCAGCAGGGGTATTGTGCTACAATGGAGTAGTTCAAGGGAAGACAGAAAGCAGTAAGAAGGCAAAGAGATTCAAGACAGAGCACTCTGAGGGTGGCAGAGACGTCAGACCTGAGCCTCAGGAAGACTTGCACTTAGATCTAATCTTACCAAGTGCCAGTGAGAAGTCAGTAGCCTTTCCTGGATCTGCAGTTCTCTCATCCCAGATTCACATGAAATGCTTGATGGCTGCTGTGAGCAGTCTAGGTTGCCTGGAG
>PVHY01002216.1:28380-132730 GCA_004024945.1 Uropsilus gracilis | reverse complement strand
CTTCTATCTATCTATCTATCTATCTATCTATCTATCTATCTATCATCTATCTATCTATCTTTTTGAGACTAAGTCTCACTATTTTTTCCCGTGGAACCGCAGGCTCTCGTTGCCCGGAACTCAAGCAGTCCTCAGCCTCAGCTTCCCAGGTAGCTGGGATTACAGGCGCGCGCCACCATGCCCAGCTATTTTTTTGGAACTAGGTCTCTCTATGGACCCCAGGTGGGACTCAAACCATGATCCCTAGCCCCAGCCACTTCGTAGGCTGAAGCTTACAGGCACGAGCCACCATGCCCAGCCCAGAAGTCCTATATTTTGGGGATGACGTCTTCAGTGGGGAGTGACAGCTTCAGAGTATTTGACCTTTTATTCTTCCAGTTCAGTCTCTCTCGAAAATGCTAGAGAAGTGCTGGCTACTTTCATTCCTTTTCTTTGCATATCCTCTCAGCTTAACCTCTGACCGTGCTTTTCAGTCTAGTTGGCAGCTAGTCTTGGGGAGTCTTTCTCCCAAGGGGTCTTGGGAGACAGTTTCTCCAGGGGTCTTGGGAGACAGTTTACTTCCCTTCAGTTTACCTGTTCCCTCTGATTCAGAGATTAAGGCAGAAACATAATTGGCTTGAAATTTCTTTTGAATTAAGCTTTATGTATTATCATTAATTCTGATTGTGATGAATGTGAAAATGTCAAAGTTCTGAGGATGTTTATTATTATATTATAGCAAAATGTTATTATGCTCATGAAATCAAAATTCTTAAAATATTCCATATACTAAATAACTGACATAATGAAGTTAGTTTTCCAGTTATTTGGAAGTTTTAACATAACACAAATGAGTAGTAAGCCTGGAACAGCAATTAGAACCATTTTTAATAGGTATGAGTGAGTTTTTATACAAACCTTTTCAATGCAAGAAAAACAGGAACCAAGGAAAGCTCCGAAGTGTAAATATACATCAAATGGAGGATAAGAAGAAAAGAAATCCTATCTTTTATTGCTGTCTAATATACTTCGAAGTGAAGTAGTTTAAAATATTTATCAACTCACGATTCTTAGGTCAGCATCTGAGTGGGATTTACTAACTAGTTCTGGTTTTCTCTATCCTTTGCTGTCCAGTGAAAGACCTAGCGGGATGACTCTGGTGTCTGGAGGATGTAGGCAGGAGTTTGGGGCTGGCTGATTGGTCTCCACATGACCTCCAGTAAGATGGCTTGTGTTATTAGATGGTGGTACTAGGCTTCCAGCAGTAAAAAAGAAGCAACTGCAAATGGTCTTGAACCCTTTGAACTTACCTGTTATTTGTGCCACATTCTGGTTAAAGCAGGTCACAAAGACAGCCCAGATTCAAAATCTGGGTGAAGTTTCTGCAAGGATCAATTTTACAGCTTGATTGCTAACTGTATGAGCACTAATTCTAAGTGGTGTTTTTTTTTTTTTAAGTGTGAACTCAATCATCACATCAACCCAGTGAGGCAGGTACCACCTCACTACATTGCAAAACAAAAACAAAAAAACAGGTTCTGAGAGATTAAATAACGTGTCCAACGTCATTCAGGCAGTGACAGCTAAATTTGCATCCACAGAGTCTGGTTCCAAAGGCTACACTTTGAATCAACCAGCTATTCTACCTCAAAAGCCTGGTGGAAGAGTTTTGTCACTTACTTTGAAAAGACTGATACGGTTCTATCCAGCCTTACAAACATTGAAAGAGTTTGCTCAACCTGGATATGTCAGTGCTGGCTTTATGAATGAGAATTTGTAAAGGGAACACTAGCATGAGTTATTTCTTCAATTCAGTCTCCAGCTAGGAATCTAAGTCAGTCAGTAATATGGCTTTGCCCTCCTTTGTTCAATAAGCAACTGGACCAAAAATACCGTAGATGGAAATTCACAGATAGTGTGTTTTTCTTTGGAGTTCAGAACTCTCAGCAGAAAAAGGAACTTTTGCTGGTCACAAAAAATAAGACCATCAGCACGTTGTAAGCTCAGAGTAGCAGATAGATGGCGGCTGCATGTGAAGCCGGGACCCCAATATGGGCAGTGTTAAAATTTTGGCACTGATACCGTTAGCTGTGTCTAAAAAACAGTGAGGTAAAAGAGGCCTAAACAGGAATGATACTGTTACTTTGTTGCAAACCCCAGGTGTGGAAGAGGAAATGTATCACCAAGAGGGGGAAAAAAGAAATAAAAAGGGATGAAGCAGAGATTAGTTTGAGAGACTTTTGGGGAGAGGACATGAGACTGGCGGGCTACCCCAGTGACCAGGCTGGGCAGAAGCCCCCTGGAAGAGTGAGCTGGAAGTGGCAAGGAGCCCTGGTGGCCTGTAGAAGACTGGCCGGTGTGGAGAATGTGGCACTGCAGCAAGGCGGCAGAGTGAGCTGGTGCCTGGAGATGGCCCGGGATTTGGAAAGCTGATTTAGAATCAGCATTTTGTTGAGTCTGGAGAAGCAGAGCAGCTCGGAACAATGGAGAGAGAAGAAGCAAAGAGAAGACGCTGGAGAAAGAGTGGACTTTGCAGAGTGCCTGCCTCAGGTTTGGAGGGGCAAAGGGGCACCATCTTGGACATGTGTCTTTGGGACCTTTGGGACTGAAAGTGGTGACTGGAGTAAGATAACCGGCCACATGTGGCTTTAAGGACTTTGTTTTCCCTGTTAATCCCCCTTGTAAATAAACCTTGTTGAACTGCGTTTTTTGACTGGGTGATATGAACCTAAGGGAACCTGGGTGGCAGAAGCCGCATTTTAAATGTGGCCGGTTGGTTGGAGGCTTCTGCCCCTTTTGCACCTGATTTCACATGGACCTGACATGTGCTTTGTTTCAGGTCTCCCAGGCGGCGGCAGAGCTCCAACAGTACTGCGTGCAGAACGCCTGCAAGGATGCCCTGCTGGTGGGCGTTCCAGCCGGAAGCAACCCCTTCCGGGAGCCCAGATCCTGTGCTTTACTTTGAAGACAGGTGAGCCCTGATACCCCCATCCTGCCCTGGGGTCCTGGCATCATCACGGGGCTTCCCAAGGGATTTGGGCAGCTGAGTTTTGAATAGCAACCAGTCTTGGAGGGAATTAAAATATGAAACAGCAAAATGCATAATTTTCCCTAAAGGGTGATCTAGTCCGACTGCCCCGGGGGAAACAAGCAATTAGGAAAGTCTCAATCCTCTTTGGCACTAACTCAAGAGGTTTTAATTCCCTGATGAACCTGCTGGTGGTGATTTCTTGACCTTAGTCCCACTCATGTCCTTTCACATTCCCCAGTTTTTTGCAGCTTGGTGCTGTCAATTGACTTGTTGCTCTGAGGACTAAGGATGCCCCTCATCCCCCTACCTCCCCAGAAGGGAGGCTGTTCCTACTACTAGCTGTGAGTTCTCTCCCAAAAGCTTGCAAAACATACCTCTGAGATTTAATGGGGAGAGAAATGTAGCTACTGGGGAAAGGTGTGAGTAGGTGTGAAAGAACCTGAAGAGTGAATTTTTGAAATGAAAACACCTGTCTGCACCACCCACCACCTTCCCTCCCTGACCACTCCCTCCCATCTCCACCCTCCTCACCCCCCCCCCACATACTGATCCCTTTTATGGAATTTTTATGTACATGTCTATGGCCTATATTGTCAACTGGAATAAACTTTATCATAAAAAAAATTTAAAAGCAAAAAAAAAAAAAACACCACCTGTCTGGTGTCATACTAGAAATTATATGTTCTAAGGGGCCGCTTTCCATATCCTTACTAAAATGAAACTTTTCTTTAAAAAGAAGGACGTAGGCCGGGCATGGTGGCGCATGCCTGTAAGCAGCAGCCTAGGAAGCCACTACCAGGGCCAGGGATCGTGGTTCAAGTCCTGCTAGGGACACGTAGCGAAACCTAGTCCCCAAAAAATTGCCGGGTGTGGGTGGCATACACTTGTAATCCCAGCTACCTGGGAAGCTGAGGCTGGGGATTGCTTGAGTCTGTGGTACCCCGGGCAAGGGGAGTCTGTGGTTCCATGAGCAAAAATAGCGAAACCTAGTCTCAAAAAAAAACAAGAAAGGAAGAAAGAAAGACATACTCCTACTAGCAGGTACAACTGAACCTCTTATGTCCACCTTTCATCTTTGTTAAAAGCACTTTGATGGGTACCCCTCATTCAGTGGTGTGGTTTGGATGCATTTTGTATTTCTTTTGTCACTTTCTACTTTAAGAATGCCATAGTGAGCTAGGAAAATGATGATTAATTAACTTAATGTTTAAATCTGACTAAATGAAAACCTACCAAATTCTCTTTCCAGTATGGAAGAAGTTCCCCGAGGAATGCTTTCAACTGCAAAGTGTAATGAATGACTGCCTCCAAGTCTCAAGAAAACATGTTTATTTAGCCAAAATGACTTAGATATTTCAGTAAAATTCTACAGAAGTTGATGAGTTTCTATTCAAATAAGGAAACTGGTGAAGCAGTAGACTTTTAAATAATAATGGCCTGGTTTTTTGGTGAAGTGCTTTATGCTTACACAAATACCTTACCACCAATTATACCAAAATGCACCTTTTTCCTAAGTCAATTTACTGGTTGCTTCTATACCTGGAATATTATGTGTTTTACTTACTGGATGTTTACATTTTGGGGAAGGAAACATTTTTGTTTACTTAAAAACAAAACAAAAAACTCTGCACATTTGTAATTTGTTCTAAGATTTTTATAAAAAAATTTTTCTCTCCTCATGAATTTACAATTTCTAAGAAACAAAAGTAAAATTGGGGGAAGAATGTGTTTTAGTCAAATGATGGTTTGCTTTTTCTAAATGAGAAAATTCTCTTATTTTTAACACTAAATATGGGAGTTATTTCTTAGCAAATTTGTTTTGAAAGATTAATGTTTATAGAAGATTGTCTCCTGTGTTTGAAGCAGATTTGATCTTTGTCTTTTGAAATTTCTCTATTTATAGTTGTGCTTGTACTTTAAAAACAATACTCTGTTACTTCATGTCTTTAAAAAATGTTAAAAATGTGACCTGTAGAACACTGCAATGATTAAAACAAAGTAGTGTACAAATATTACAATTTAAAGGCATTCTTAATGTCACATGTATTTTATTTTGATGATGTGGCCTTGATTTAATTTGTGATATTGAAAGAATATTTGTGTTTGTAATAACCTTGAAAAGCTTGGAAATAAAATTTCTGCTTCATTCCTCATTTTCTACGACAGCAGCATTTAGCATCTAATTGTGTTTTAAGGCTACATGGATATCTGATTGCTCCTGAGACCAACTGCTGGGATGGAGGTAGAATTTTTGTTAAGTCCTTATAGAATTGTGTGAAAAGCAGATATATGTATAACATGCAGAAATAATTTAAGCACCCTTGCTCTTTGAAACAGCTATGTATAAATCCTTAAATAAATGAAAATATGTTTGACCATCGGTGGGGTCACAATAGAGAAAATAGGAATTAGATGAAAACTAGCTTGTTAGCTTCTAGCCACTAACAGTTTCCAAATCTAACCAGTCTGAATTCCTTCCATTTAATCATCATTCAGGTATCCCTTTTCTACCCTGCTCTGTGCCCTTGGGATCTGTTTCACCTTCTCTGATAACTATTTTTTCTCTCCAGGTTTTTGGGATCCTTTCAATTAGAATTTAAACGTGTTCCATTCTCCATCCTAATAACAATAAACATTTTCTAAAAATCCATTAAAAAAGAACATTTTTGATTATACAACATGAGCAAGTCCTAGAGAGCTACTGTATATCAGAGTGCCTACAATTAACGATACTTTATTGTATGCTTAAAATTTGCTAAGAGTGTAGATTTTAACGTTGTGCTCTCATCACAAGAAGTAATAATAAGAGGGTGAGGGAGCTTTTGGAAGTGGTGGATAGGTTTATGGCATAGGTGGTTTCACAGGTGCCTACTTATCTCCAAACTCATCAAGTTGTATATATCAATTATGTACAACTTTCTGTATGGAAAAAAGCCAAAAAACCTTTGCCTCTTCTTTGGCAAACACTTGATAAGGTAGTACAATAAAACTAGATATCTCACCTGTAGATATAGATGTAAACGTCCTAAATATAAGCAAATCAATTCAGTATATTGAGAAGATACAACCTGACAAAAAACAATTTAGTATGAGAAAAATCTATCAGTGTAATTTATTACACGAATGGCGTAAAGAAGTTGTCTGCCAACAAATAATTTGATAACATCCTATAACTTCTGAATAAAATCAAAATGGATTAGTGAAATAGACAGAAAAAGATGATAAAGACAGTTGATCAAACCAATAGCAGATTTTATGCTACATGATAAATGTCAGTTGCATTCAACACGTTATGAACAAAACAAAAAATACTTTTTTTTTTTTTTGAGACTAGGCAAAAACTAGCTGTTTTTGCCTGTGAAACCGCAGGCTCTCATTGCCTGGGGTACCACGGACTCAAGCAATCCCCAGCCTCAGCTTCCGAGGTAGCTGGGATTACAGGCGCGTGCCACCATGCCCAGCTATTTTTTTTGGAACTAGGTCTCGCTACAGGTCCCAGGCGGGAGTCGAACTGCGATCCCTAGCCCTGGCCGCTTCATAGGCTGAAGCTTACAGGCACGAGCCACCGTGCCTGGCTCACAAAAATACTTTTATTACCACATTTATTTAATATTGCTTTGGAAGGTTGACTAAAGCAGTAAGATGAAAAAATAAAATGGTATAAACATTTTAGCAGAAATAATATCTGCATTTGTGGGTTATCTGTATATTTTGAAAACTCATGAGGATCTAGTAAAGTAAATGAATTCGTAATAGAATTTGGGAGACTAGCTGGATTAAAAAAAAATAAATATATATAAGCATTTTTTTCCAACCAATAACAGGTTGAATATGGAAACCATATCTCATTTCTACTTAAACAGCAGAACTGTGAAAAAGACTTGAAAATAAATGTAGTGGGCATGGTGGCACATGCCTGTAATCCCAGCTACTTGGGAGGCTGAGGATAGATATCACTTGAGTCTGTGGGTTCGAGACAACCTCAGACAACATAGTCTGGGAAAAAAAATGTAGCAAGTCGGGAGAGAAAAGTTTTCATTGATATCTATAGAACAGATAGTTTATTGATATCTATAGAAATTTCTGAGTATGAATATGATTTCATTGAATTGCAATATCACTAAATCATAAATTTAGTCATGTCCCTATTTTTATTTCTCAAAGAAAACTAAAATATCTAAAACTTTAGGAAAATCAAGTGTAAGGATAATGAAAACTTGTGTGTTTGTATGGAGAACATAGCAAAGGGGTATTTATTACTTTCCCTACTAGATATTAAAACTTATTTTGAAGTTGATGAGTCAAAATAGTATTTCAAAAAACAAAAAATGAAAAACCACCAAAAAATTAAATGCAAAATAAACACTGGTATAGGAACAGGAAAATAGATGTTTGGCTCATATAGTCTGATACAGACTTGACCATTTTTTCTATTCAGTAGGAAAGTACTTAAAAAAGGTGGCTGTCCATTATTGGCTATCCATTTGGAAGAAAATAAAATTGGTCTGCTCCATACAATGTAAAGAAATTCCACATGGATTAAAGGAAGCTCATATAAAAGTATGAGAAGAAACAGAATATTTAGCTTTAAGATAAAAGATATTTCTAAGCAAGGCAGAAAATTCAGAAATCAAGAAAGAAAAGCTATAAATACTTGACTGTAAAATTAAACTTAAATAAGCAATTTAAATAAGTAATTACACTAAGTATTTAAAGACAAACTCTTGTGTCATAAAATCAGAACAAGCCAGATAAAAAGCAAAAGATAAAAAGTCCTCATTTTACATTTCTGCAGTTTGAATTCCCCACCCACTCCAATTTAGGCTACTTTGTTCAAATTGTTGGATCCCCTGTTTTAGGGCAGAGCTTATTATCTGGGAGAATAACCAGGCCCCTCATAAGAGATGAGGTTGAAATAACCTGGCATTGCCCCCCTGTTAAATGCTGAAACTCAATGGCGACACAAGCAAAACATCATGGCCATCCATAATTGTGGACTCAAGAGTTTGCACTGGGACTTGGGGTAAGGTCACTCTAAGCTCTCAAAGGTGAGTATCCCTGTCACCGGCAATGAACTCTCCTTAGAACATGGAAAACCTCACAGGAAATCATTTCAGAGAAAGTATCCAGTTTCCATTGCAAGACCCAACGGGGAAGGTCGAGGCTGTTTAAACAGTCCCATGTCATGGGAGGGGATCTACAAGGCTTGACTGTGGCTTCTGGCGTGGCCTCCGGGGTCAATCCACCTATGGAGTGACAGTGCCTCCTGGGCAGACTCTGCTGGAGAAGTGCTCCCTGTGTCACTGTTGCCTGGCTTCCAACAAAGATTCTCTCCCAGTGCTATTTCTTAAGTAGAGTGTGGATGGTGGTGATCTCCTTAATTCAAAGGATTAGATGGTGGTGATCTCCTTAATTCAAAGGATTAGACAGAGACCAAAGCTCATTTAAAAGGCTCACTTGTTGAAAGTTGGGATGCAATGGGCCCTCAAGAGACAAATAAATGACCCTTTTAGATACACACAAAGAACTTTTCTGTTTCTCATAAATAAATAATGAGTTAGAGATGTTAAGTGAATCTGGGAAATATCTGAATCTTTGGGGGGGTGGGGTTTGCTATTTTTGCCTGTGGAACTGCAGGCTCACGTTGCCCAGGGTACGACAGACTCAAGCAATTCCCAGCCTCAGCTTCCCAGGTAGCTGGGATTACAGGCAAGCACCACCACACTCAGCTATATTTTTTTGGAACTAAGTCTTGCTGCATGCCCCCAGCAGGACTTGAACTATGATCTCTGGCCCCAGCCACGGCTTCTAGGGCTGCTGCTTACTGGCATGCGACACAATGCCTGGCCCAATATCTGAATCTTAATGACAACTGCTATGCTAATTCAAACAGTTTATTTATAAAGATGCAAAGTACAGGGCAGAACATCTATTATGAATAGTGTAGAAACATTGAGAATATCTAAGAACAATTGTATTTTATCTAACATGAACAAAGCAAAATCCTGTTACAGGATTATCATCAAAAAAAAAAAAAATGTGGCACAAAGCACTTTTTTTCCTTCTTTCAAAAAAACCTTAGACGAGTTTGTCCATCAGCTCTACCAGGGACTTTTTCATACACAAGACGTCTTTTTTTGATCTGTGGTGGTTGTGAGCACATGAAATCTGTTAAAAGGAGGGAAAAAAAAAACATTTTATTGCTGATAATAAAAGTGTAGTTATTCTTACCAGCTATTCAAGTGAATCCTGTCTCTTCATGCTCTATCTACAAAATATTAAAATTTACAACCTGGTAAGTTAATTAAAAATTAATTCTAAAAAATTCATTATTAAAAATTCAGTTTTCAGCATAAATGCATCTGGGCATATGGCCTAGTACTAAAATTAGTGTTAAGTACAGGCAACTGCATGCTCATTTGTGCCTTGCACAAATAATTAAATCTTGGACATAAGATCCTTGCTTTTAAGTTTTCCCTCAGTAAGCCTGTTGCTTAGCCCATTTCTATAATGTTGTGGAATTTATCATGATCTCTAATATATAATAGAGATCAGGTATGGCCTCACCTTCTATGGCTATACTATACACATTAGCCTGGACTCTCCTAGATTTGGATACTTACATTGTTTGATTAACTTAGTAAATAAAAAAGGGGTATGTATGTGAGCATAATATATTTAAAAACAATTTCAGTAATTATTCCTGAAATATAATTTCATAATTGCAAGCACTGGTTGCCATTATAGGCAAAATTTAAAAGCAATGTAATAGGTAACTTTATCAAAGATTACAAATATATATCCATAGGGCAAATGTAAAATTATCTGGAGGTTATGCCATATGGCTTTGTGTAAGTTTCCTAAGGCATCAATATGAGTTCAAATAGTGTTATGTTCTTCCAGGCAGGAAATAAAGTTTTCATCCAGTTCATTTAGGAAGCAGGATTAACCTTCATGCCAAGTGTACAAATAAAAAAAAAAATCATAGATTAATTTTATTTTGAGTAGACATGAAGATCACCAATAAATTAGCAATGATAGTCAACAACATATTAAAGGAATCATTCCTTAAAAGTCAGTTAGGTTTATCACAGGAATGGCAAAATGACATAATATTGGTAAGCTTGTAATCTATACATCAATTGAGAAAACACCTGGTTTTTCACTTTAGGTGCAAGGTGAATTTGGATAAAATTAAGCACCTATTCTTCACAAAAGTTCTTACAAAAGTGGGAACTGAATAGTTCCCATTAAAATTAGGAACAAAACAAGTTATGACTATTAAAATGGGAGCAAACTGGAGTTTGATGAGTCCTGAGGTTTAAGCATTTTGGGAGGTCTTCTTTTAATAAATCAATAAAAACAAGATTTTCTGGGTTCCTCTCAGACTTCATAAAAGGGTCTATACTAGAGAGGAGGGTTGATAATTGCCTTCTTTCCTTCTTCCCTTCCCTTTTCCCTGCTCTCTTGTTCCCCCACCCTCCTCTCTCTTTTCTTCCCTGCCCCCCATTACAGCAAAGCTCATGAAAACGGAAATGAGTCTCATAAAAAGGGGAACTTCCAGGTTCCCGCTCCACCTAGCGAAGGGTAGAGCTGCGTGGCCAGGTGAAGCTAACAGAAGATTTGGAGAGACCTAGGAAGAGAGACACAGGAGAAATAACACGTGGAGCAGAGAGACACTGAAGGAGGATGTGCTTGCATCTCACATTTGAAAGAGCACCAGGGGCTTGGGAACATGGAAAAGATGTGTGGAGTGGAAACACATGAAAGAGACATGGGTAAGAGGCACGTGGTAGGCTGACAGCGGTCGCCTTTATTTTGACTTGTGCTTTAATTTTGCTCATTTCATCCTAGGCTTGCCTGTTCCCTTTTGCTCCTGTTCCTATGGTTCCCTCCAGAAAGTGCCTTAGACTTGTGACAAGCTTCTAGACCTCATCGACCCCACTTGGGCCAACCCTGTTTGGCTGGGCATTTACCCGCAGGGGGATGGGTAACTTCGGGTGGTTAAGATTGGTGGTTAACTATGTTTTTTCCTTCTTCCTTCTCTGGGCACAATCAATTTATTTATTTTTTATTTTTTATTTTTTTGAGACTAGGTCTTGCTATCTTTGCCTGTGGAACCGCAGGCTCTCATTGCCCGGGGTACCACAGACTCAAGCAATCCAAGTCTCAGCTTCCCAGATAGCTGGGATTACAGGCGCGCACCACCACGCCCAGCTATTTTTTTTGGAACTAGGTCTCACTACAGGCCCCAGGCAGGACTCGAACCGCGATCCCTAGCCCCGGCTGCTTCAGAGGCTGAAGGTTACAGGCACGAGCCACTGTGCCCGGCCTACATTTTATTAGAGACCTAAGAGGATGTTTTGTCTTTATGCAGAAAATGGTAGGATCCGTTAAAATGTGCAAGATTTGGGATCCTGGAGTATCCCTCAATCTGTGCACCAACAAGGCCACTTTTGTATGGTCATTAAAACTTAATGTTTTCTTCTAGGTATTCAGGCCAATGCAATAAGAAATGACACAGAAAGAAAACGCATAATTACCAGAAAGGAGAAAAATGAAATTGTCCTTAAAAATATACATATAATTACAAGTTCAGAAACACCAATTGTAAACTATAGCTAATAAAAAAAAAAAAAACCACAGTTAATCTTTCTAATAGGATTTTAGAATTAAATTCAACAGAGTAATAAATGGCTTACATTGGTGCCCAGCATATATAAGCTTTTAATGAATGTTAGCCTATTAAATATTCCTGTCTGACAGACTAATTTTCTAACTCACTGATTTCTATGTTTAATACTTGTTATTTTTAGTCCGCCACTTTACATAGTGTGTTATGTGTTTTTACTTTTAACATTTTAAGTTGAATACTCATTTCATCCAAACTATAAGAATTTCCACATAGTGGTTGGGGGTTTAAAAAAAAAAAGAATATCCCCCAGTTCCTTTGTATTTATTTTCTTGGAAGTCTATAAAATTACAATTTTGATTTTCTCTTTGGACCAAAAAATTATTGAAAATGTATTAATTAAAACAAAACCATGCTTTGTTTGGAGATAGTTCTCTTTAGTTTAAATTTGGGACTAGTTATATCAATTTTTGCATAACATTACCTGTTAATGATTTCTTGTCTCCCGGGTCAGGTAAAGATTCAGAATGCCTTTTCTGTCCTAAATTTTTTCCAGCTGTTTGGTAGAAATAATGGCTGTTGAATTTTTTTTGATTTACTTGAGAATCAGAAGCACAGAATAATTCCACAGTAGGGGCAGATGGTAATTCTCTCCTGAAAGCCTGTTTAGATCTAGCATTTGAGCTCTCATAGAGGAAGCCTTCCAATTCCTCTGATGCACAGTTTTGCTGAGTAGTGAATAAATTATCTTTCTGAGAATACCAGGTGTCACGTGTAGTTGGTTGCCTACTATACTGTAAGTTGAATGAGTAATTCTCTTGTTCCCATACATTTTCCTTAAAGTTCCTATGAAGAGATTTAGAGTCTTCTAGTGAAAAGACAGGGGCAGATACCTCTTTATTTATAGGTCTTCTTGTTTTGTGTGTTTCCCTCTTCTGATAATTTATAAAATTAGGGGCAATTCTCTTTTGAGTGTCAATTGGTAATAAGGTTTCATGATTCATTTGTGTTAGATCCAAAGAAAAAACATCTGACTCGGAATCATTCTGGTTTAAGAAAAAGTTACGTGTTGTATCCCTTGATTCTATGTTAGTCAGAAAAGTATTATTTTGGACTGTGTTAGGGTTACAAATAGAGTCTTTCCAGTAGTTAGTCTGCGGGTATGAAGTCACAGGTGGTAAAAAACTTGGCATGTCTCTAAGCTCCCTAAGAGACAAGTTACAAGTTGAAGTGGGGTTTGTGTTTTCCTGCACTGTCTCTCCAGAGTCAGAATATTGGTAATATTCATCATAGTCTTGAACGACAAAGTCTGAAGAATCAGAAGTTAAACTTTGAGAAGTCACTGTAGTAGTCTGATGCCTCTTTCTTTGAGGTGATGAAACTTGAGGTGATTTTGTTTCTGGAGAAGAACTAATCTTGAATAAGGAAGTAATACCATAAAAATGCTAAAAAAATTAAAAACAATTATTACCATACAAATAAAATACATCAGTTAAGTAAACTTAAAAAATGATGCCACTTTGTATAGAAAAAAAGGAAAAATATAAATCAACAATCCATTCATAGGTACTATAATGATTCAAACAATATGAGCATAATGCAATTAGGTCCTGTTAAATAAAAACTTATGTAATTTGCATCTATTTTCTAATTACTTATAATAAAGATTTTTCTGTTACATAAGTTATGCATGAATTCTGTTTGCTTGCTAAAATTTTTTAGATATTACTTCTAAGACTAAGTTCTGTTTAATTACTACTATAATGTAGCGACTAAGGATTATTTGGAAGAGATGATGTAAACACAGATTAGAATGTTAATTGAATATTTGTGGGTACAATGACATTTCAAAATGATTTAAGAGTGTTTAACTAGACTGAGTTATAGCTTTATATATGGAAACTTTAAAATATATGATTATACATTCATATATGTATAATTTATACATTGTATATACATATATACAATGAGAATTCAACATGAGATTTAGTTCAAGTAAATAAATTTCTTTGCTATGTGAAATCCAAAACAATTAAATTTGGATAGCTTCTGAAACCCCTAAGGTAATACAGATATGCAAATGGAGAAGAAATAAACTCATATAAGAATATGGATCTGAAATAACTAACCTTTAATACTTTTTCTGGAACTTCAGGTAGGAGTTCCTGAAGTTGACAAAGACTTGCTAATAATATCCAGTGCAGTGAGGGTCCTCTATGTAACATGAGTTGAGCCACTAAGGGGTTAATACATGGAAAAGCAAGCAAGGACATTTCTTCCTAGAAAATAAATCAAGGAATAATCAATAAGTGACCCATTTTATTTTACTCATCCCAGCAGATTAAAATTTTTATCACTCCAACTACCACTTACTTTGAAATACCTAGAGAATAAAAGTATGGCCAAGAGGGAAAGGAACTTCTTTGGAGTATTGATTCACACACTGTCAAACTGGAAGAATTTTTTTTTTTTTTTTCAGACTAGGTCTCGCTATTTTTACCCATGGAACCGCAGGCTCTCGTTGCCCGGGGTACCACAGACTCAAGCAATCCCCAGCCTCAGCTTCCCAGGTAGCTGGGATTACAGGCGTGCGCCACCACGCCCAGGTATTTTTTTTTTTTTTTGGAACTAGGTCTTGTTACGGGCCCCAGGCGGGACTCGAACCGCGATCCCTAGCCCCAGCTGCTTCATAGGCTGAAGCTTTCAGGCACGAGCCACCATGCCTGACCCAAACTGAAAGGATCTTAAAGATTCATTCAGTCTAATCACTTATTCAAAAATATTATTACAGTTCATCTCCTACAAAAGACAGTTGCTTTCACCTAGTAGATTTTCTAGTGAGAAAGCTTTCAGGGAACTTCATTCTATGCCTCAAGATTTCTGCAGGGCCCTAAGCCCTGCCCACCAGCAGGCAGCCACATGGCTGGCTGCATGCCCAGGGCCATGGGCCATCAGCGCTCCTTTACCAGCGGGAAGCCAAGGTACTGAGGAACTCCAGGTAGGCCCCCTGCACCCAGAGAGCCTGGGAGAGGTACCTGGGTGGGGTTTTAGCCCCATCCACCAGTGGACGGTTGCAGGAGGCAGCTATCTGCAGCCTGAGTGGGCTGAGGCATGGCTAGGCCAAGGCCTTACCCCAAAGGGACTTCGGACTGTGCCTGCCCAGCCATTCGGGCCCCGCCCCCACACAGGGAGGTACCAGGGTATGTGGGGGGGGGGGTGCCCTTTCCATTTCACTATCACCCCAGATAATCTTTAGGAGGAGGAAGAGCATAAATAGCGCAAACCCCATCATAGAATGGGTGAGGTCCAGGTGAAAATCCAACCCACAAGTCTGAGCTGGACCCAGGAGATGGAATATCGAGAGAACCAGTGCATGTGAGACTGGAAAAACAACTATGGAAACTCAATGTCACAAATGCACACCTACATGCTCACCAAGTCTGGAAGAGCCAAGACCTCATTTCTGAGATGCCATCGAGGAGAGCAAGGTGCCCCTCCCAACACCATGAGAGAGGAAGGTTAAAAGAGTGGGGGCGGGCCGGGCACGGTGGCTCATGCTTGTAAGCTTCAGCCTATGAAGCGGCCGGGGCTTAGGGATCACGGTTCGAGTCCCGCCTGGGGCCCGTAGCGAGACCTAGTTCCAAAAAATAGCTGGGCGTGGTGGCGCGCGCCTGTCATCCCAGCTACCTGGGAAGCTGAGGCTGGGGATTGCTTGAGTCCGTGGTACCCCGGGCAACGAGAGCCTGCGGTACCACGGGCAAAAACAGCGAGACCTTGTCTCAAAAAAAAAAAAAAAAAAGAGTGGGGGCATTGACCATAGAAAAGCTGCAAACTGAGGCAGAGGAGATGATCTACACCGGCCATTCACAGATGCCTGTATCCACAGAGAAACTTCTTCACTGACACTGGCTGGGGGTGAGGCCCCCTAAACCAGACACCAGAACCATAAGGTAAAGCAGCAAAACAACATAGAGAAGGGATTGGAGAAAACAACCTGCAATAAGAAAACATGGACAGACCACGAATATAGACTGGCCGCCCAACACAAAGTTAACACTGAAAACCTACCAGCAAGATTCTCCTGGTCCCAAGAACACAGTCCCTCACCCAGTGAAAGGACACTGCCACAGGAAAGAAAGAGACTAATGGACTTAACACAAACTGGCAAACAACAAAGACAGGAGCTTGAGTGAATGGAGGGAGCACCAGAAGGAGGGAGAGGTATCCCAAAAACTGAGGTTATGATCTAAAGAATAAAAATAAATAAAATTAATAAAAAAGATTTCTTTAGCTCTTCCACTGTAGACCACATATCACTGTTTGATGATGAATGATGCTTATATATAGAAGATGGTATAATTTCAGGGAAGTCTTACTGTGACGAGTGCAGGAGGAACAGCTATGAACCAGAACTAACCTTGACAGTTTAGAAAAGTATATTTTCAGAGAGACTCATAAGAACTCTAGATCTATATTCCCTTTTTTCTTTTAGTTTCATGGCTTTTTTTACTCTATGATTTTATCTAATGACAGACTTGTCAGTTGACTGACATGCCTTAGTAAGAAAAAAATGAGCATGCACATACAGGCATGAGCGTCAGAGTTAATTATAATCGTACTTGTTTATTTATAGTACTATGTTCTGTTTAAGTATATAAAAGTTGTGTGAGTTACTAGATGAATTATTTTATTTGACATAATTTTATTTTTGTGAATAGGTGGGATAATCACATGCATCAAAATTCAAAAGGTTCTAAAAGGCCCATTATTCATTCCCACTCCACTACTCGTCTCTTCTCTAGAGAGAAAACAGTGTTTATCACTGTTTATTTCTCAGAGATATGTTGTTAATTTACAACATATATATTACAAATATATATAACATTACAAATTTATATAAATGTTTTACTCCTGTTTTACACAAATGGTAATGTACTGCGTACATTGTACTGTTTCGTTTTTCATTTATTAGTTCTTAAAGATCATTCCATGTTAGTATATAAAGAGATTCATCATTCCTTTTTTATGGCTTCATGATATGAATGCATTTTAAAATAACCAGAAACAACAACATTCTGTTAACTGATAAATAAAATTTCATAAAGAAAGTTTTGTTATTTTAAAATAACAAACACTGGGCTAGTATGCAACTAGGAGATCTTTATGCTTCAATAGAAGAAATTCCTGAAATTTAACTATTTGATCTTATAAGTATTTTACAACCCTATTTTCAGTTTCAGTTGTTTAACTGCATTGCTAATAAATCATGGAATGATAGAAATTTGCTCTTCTCTTAATCTGTTTACCATTCTTAAATGTTTATACTGATATTAGAAAAATAATAATGCTTTAAGAATATTAGGCACTAAAGTCATTAAATCTTCCTACAATAAGTAAGATTTGAAAGTCCACTGTGAAGAGTCCATTAAAAGTTTTATGAAATTGAAAAATACAAATGACTCTGAAAAATTATCTAAATAAATACAGTGCATTATGGTTGTGACATTTTAGGACAAAAATATGCTACCAGAAAGAGAATTTGAGTACATATATTTGCTTTGCAAGCATATAATTTATATATTTGAAAATAAACCTTTGATGGTGAAACTTCAAGCCAGGATTTATCCAACCATTCATGAGGATCTCTCTTTGAGGTCATTAGATTGTGGTCAGCAATTTGTCGTATTATCAAGGCAGTCTCTTCTACTCCTGGGGAAAGTATAAGCTAAAACACATTTTCTTTATGTTAGATTACAATATCAGAAAGCAAAATGTCATATACAAAAATTTTAACAGAAGGAAGCAGATTCTAATCTTCTAACATTATTTTAGATAGGATTTCTCTATGTGAAGTCCAAGCATTTCACTTATGAGGATAAGTAATTTTCTTTCCTTTTTAAAATATCCTTGTAGTTTCCAGTTTTAGAAACTAATTTTTTTTCACTTCCATTTGGCATTTATTAATAGTCTTAAAAAATACTTGGTGTTTTACCTATATTAGGAGAAAACATAATTTTGCTACCACTAGTAATAATTAATATTTTCCTTTTACTAGGTTAAACTAATAGTTCTTAATTAAAAATAAGAATTTAAAAGCATAGTGCAAGATTTAAAGAGGAAATAAAAATACAAAGGATATTTACAGTTGAATTTGATGATAAGTTCAAAAAGCAAAAAATAGGGCATTGATTTAGAGTAGCCATTCCCAGTATTTCTGGAATTGTTCATTCAATCTTGGTGCATTTTAATATTACAGTACCCTGCCAAGCATTATATCTATGTATTAAACTTAACTCTAACATACAGTTTCTTCATATCTCCTACTTCCATCTGTCACTTGTACTTTCACTATGCCTTCTCTCTTCTGAAATGCCAGCCTTTTCCTTCCCCTTTCAGTTCTATCTTTATCTTCTGATTTGGTTGAAGGATAAAGAGTTTATGGACTAGTAGTTTAAAGTACAGAGAGAAATACTACCCTAAACAATCCTATCTTAGAATTATAAATATCCTGTCCTGTTGTAGAAATTTAGGAGCCAGACTATACAAACCTTATAATTATGACAACATTTTCCTTCACAATTACACCAAACAGAAAATTCTTTAGTACATACCTGGGCAATCCGTGTATTATAAAGAAAGATTTCCTTTAAACTATAGTAAACATGCATAGCATATAGAGAAATGCATTGCTTGATTCCAAATTTATTTTATTGCTAAGATTGGATGTTCTGGGAAGATCTGACACTTTTATTTAAATATAAATTTTATTTTAAAAGACATAATTTCTTGATGGGGGTAATGAATGTGACCTTAACTTCTAGGGAAAGATTCCATAGCTCTTTGGCTACACTTTGGGGATTCAGGAATCTCTAACATTGTTTGCAAAATTTTGCATGTGTAAGTATCTTTACATTTTTCTTCAGAAGAGTTTATAAGAAATTTATGGAACATATTTCTTGAAAAAATTTTCTGCAATTGGAATAAAATATAGCATAACACTACTAGCAGTATTTTCTTTTAGTTTAAGAAAGCACACATAAACCTCCTAGAACTGTCTTGGTGACTAGGCTCTTCATATCCCTGAATATAAAAAAGTAATCCATACTGATGCATTCTAAGGCTAACAGCCACATTACTAACATAGTAAAGTAAAGCAACAATATATTCTAAAATACATGAGTGTAGGGAGTCCCCCTTATTATAATGTTTCATGTAAGAGAGTGGGAAGCTTGAGTACTGGTGACATATTGATAATAGAGTGAGCAAATTTATCATAACTGCTTGGTCCAAGTGGGGAACAGACTTGTTTGGAAGGAATTGTGCCTGGTGATTCCTCTTATCTCTTTCTCAAACACTTTCCTTGGAATGAGTCCTCTACGGGCCATGTCACTGCACCTGGATAAAGTATCACTCACAGGTATCATATACCTGGTGTATCTAGAAATAAAAGGATTCACTACAGCATATTCTCTAACAGCCCACTATTACTGGCTGAGAAGAAAAGAGCTGATGAAATGGTGAAACCTCACTTAAGTAGATGAGACAAGTTTAAATTTGCACTCATTTATTTAAATAACTTTTTAAAGAGTTTTATATTTATGTTTCACACATCAGAGTGATAGGGGCACCCTGGATGTCATTGTCTCCTGTTTAAGATTGCAAATTTTAAGGAGGATTTTTTTTTTTTAAGTTCACCTGGTTTCAAGAGGTTCAAAATTATCCAGATACTATTTCAAATATATTTCTTGTTGATTTTCTTAACAAGCTATGCTTTAGTTCTATTTAGCACATATTTAGTGAGTACTTTTCTTTGCATACAAGCACTGTATTACATACTATAAGCTTTATAAAGAAAAAGGCCATACTTTTCCTTTAGGACAGAGGCTAGATGAATAAATACCTAATATTATAATATGGCACAAAGTATTATTTTTAATAATACTTTGTGCAATAAGAAGACTATTATCCCAAGAATGTAAAATTGGAACAAATTCCTTAAGGGAGGTACTATTTGAGCTGAGCAGAAAAAGACCAAATCTTAAATGATGATGTCAGATGGGGAGTGGAATTCTCGGAGGAAAATAAATCAGGATGACATATTTTTGTAATGGCTGAGAGGTAACTGTGTGTGTGAAGGCATATTCAGGAAATGGTGAGTAGAATATAAAAGAAAAGTTTACTAGGGGACTAACTGTGGTGAGGTCAAATCATGCTGAGTTTTGGCTCTATTTTGAATGAAAGAGGAAGTTACAGCAGGCTTTTGGGCAAGAAAATTAAACTCAACAATAAATATTTGGCAGGAGCCTATAATATAGTCAACACTATACTGGGTGTCAGGAACAGAAAAATGAATAAAGATGTTCTCTTCAGGAGCTTCCAGTCTAGGGATGAAATTAATTCACAGCCAGTTTCAGAAGTATAATTGCTATCAAGATATGTGACACACTGGAGTGGAAATAGAGCAGAAATAAGGAGGTTCACTAGGAAATTACTTTAAAACTCCAAGTAGAAGGTGATGAAGGCTTGTATTTAGAAAAACAGCAATGGCAATGAAAGGAGAGACATTCTAAAAACACTGCAAAACTGGGTTTTTTTTTTGTTGTTGTTAAAGAATTTAGCTATTTTTAAATTTGAGTAACTATCATGAATTACATTTGGGG
Organism: Uropsilus gracilis; assembly: GCA_004024945.1. Taxonomy (NCBI): domain Eukaryota; kingdom Metazoa; phylum Chordata; class Mammalia; order Eulipotyphla; family Talpidae; genus Uropsilus; species Uropsilus gracilis. The sequence goes on along the minus strand of PVHY01002216.1, from coordinate 112,428 downwards.
GAGGATGAAAAGTTGTGTTTCAGACATGAAGAATTTTTGGGACATTCATGTGGAGTTTTCAATAGAATGCTAGAATCTAGGTGCAGCTTTTCCAGTCTACAGTCCTCTGCTCTACCAGCTGAGCTATCGAAGGGTGCATTAGCTGCAGTTTTTAAGAAAAATTAAGGAAAATTTTAAGAATTATACTCAGGAATGAAAGTGAAATTTTGGGACTACCTAAGTTTATAAAGAAAGAATATGAAGTGTTAAAAGAAAAGTATTAACTCTGAATTTGGAGAAATGTCTTCATTTCTCCAAATGTCTTGGAGACATTTGTCTCCAGCTGTCTCAGAGCAAGACATTTAAAAACAAAAGGACCAAATATAGAGACAGCTTAGAGATCACCAACCTACTACTCTATTGTGTCATAAGATTTCCTTTTTCCAACATATAAAAACTTAGTATATCTTTCATAAGAACATTTTTAATCAAGGAATAGTTACTAAGCCAGGCCCAGTGGTGTGTGCCTGTAAGTGACAGCCTATGGAACCGCGACTGGGGATCGCGGTTCGAGTCTTGTCCACAGCGAGACCTAGTCCCCAAAAAATAGCTGGGTGTGGTGGCATGCTCCTGTAATCCCAGCAACCTGGGAAGCTGTGGCTGAGGATTGCTTGAGTCCATGGGCAACATGAGCCTGTGGTTCCACCGGCAAAAATAGCTAGACCTAGTCTCAAAAAAAACAAAAATGAACAAAAAAAGGAATAGTTACTTTTATTCATAACCTATCATGTTTTGAATTAAGAGGTAAAATATGGCTTTCACTTCACCAAAGGCTTTTAGAATAGAAATTTAAATGGAAAAATGTTAATTTGAAAGGATCTTTATTTGGCTTTTAAATAGTTTTTAGTTTATACATTTAATATTTCTTTTTGCTGGATACTCGAGCTTAATTTTGGTTAATAAAAAAACACTTTATGAACATATAGGAAAAGAATACCTTTACATCCAGTTCTTGTGATTTTAGGCAAGATGAAACCAGAGCTGCATAAGTCAGTGCAAGGTGATGAAGTGTCTTTTCTGTAAGACAGTACCTAAAAAGAATTGTATCACTGTACCTCTAAATAATGAGTAGGTCAGATTCATCTATTCATTCAGTGAAGGAATACCATGATCAGTGCTATAGGGCAAATATTCCAAAATGAGAATATAACACAAAATATGACAAATACCAAAGATGAAAAAAATGGAGAGTTAGGGGAGTTTAAAGGGTAGAAAAATCACAGTTGAATTTCCATTTGTATGCCTGAGTGGAGAATTGAGCAAAGGCCTAATAGAAAAAGTGATGATAGGAAATTTCTGAAAAATAGGTAGCATTTCACCAGATGGACTAGTTTGGAGGCAGCAGAACATATTGCAGGAAGAGTGAACATAGGAGCGGAATTAGAAGTGGGAAAATGAGAATCATCTTTGCAAACCAATGAGCAGTCCTTTTAGTTGAAATAGAAAACAGTAAAAATTAAGCCTGAAGATATAGGTTAGGATTATAATCCAAACACTGAATAGAAGGGTGAGCCCTGTGCCAATATATAATATGTATGTATGTATAGAGGTATGTATAGTCATTGAAAGTGTTTTATTAGTGAATAACCAGAGCCTGGTTTTAGGAATACTAACTGAATGTATGGAGATAATGAAGCATAACACTGAGAACAACGTGGGGGTGAGAAAACTGTTGGTAGTCTGTTAGAACAGTCCACACAGAATGAGAATCTGAATTAAGATATTAGTGATATAATGGAAGGAGAGAATAGATGGAAGAGAAGCCCCTTGGTAAATTATAGTATTTGCTTTTAAGTCTTGGTAACTATAAGAGAGGCAATGGTATAAATAGCTAAAAGGCAGAAATGAGGAGATAACAGTTTTGGAGGGGATAAAGAACATAATGAACACATAGTAAAGCATGTTAAGATTGAAAGTCTGGAATATGGGGGTGAAGATATTTAATAGAAAATTAGATACAAGTCAGGAATTTCAAAGACTTTTGCAGCAGATATAAATATAATAATTGCATGTAAAAAGATCATTGGGAGTAAATGATATTTTCAATAAATTAAAATAGAAGAAAGTAGGGAAATCAGATATATTTGGAGAGTGGGAGAAGTAAGAAGGACAGTAGTGATAGAGGTAGAATATAAAAATATTTAAGGTTCTTGGGACTCAATATTATCAGAAAAAAATAGTCTATCACTGTAACCTTTTTTTTTTTTTTTTTTTTGAGACTGGGTCTCGCTATTTTTGCCCGTGGAACTGCAGGCTCTCGTTGCCCAGGGTACCACAGACTCAAGCAATCCCCAGCCTCAGCTTCCCAGGTAGCTGGGATGACAGGCATTAGCCACCACGCCCAGCTATTTTTTTTGGAACTAGGTCTCACTACGGGCCCCAGGCGGGACTCAAACCGCGATCCCTAGCCCTGGCCGCTTCATAGGCTGAAGCTTACAGGCACGAGTCACCGTGCCCAGCCAACCGTAACCAATTTTTGCTAATTATTACTGGTTCAATAAATATATTGGAGAAGAAATTAAAAAAATATCAAGAAAGAAAGCACAGATAACAACCCCAATAAGTCAGAGCAGTGAAATAAAGATATTTTTGGAGATGAGCACAAGAAACAAGTGATGAGTGATGTGTGAGAGAAAGAGAACTGAGAAAAGCCAGATTATAAAGAATAAAAGGAGAAAATGAAAGTAGCTGGACCACAAAATTTAGAGGTGACAGAAGAGACAAGAGACATATAGCTGGTCATGGTGGCATGTGCCTATAATTCCAGCGCTGGGAGGCTGAGGCCAGGGATTGCTTGAGTTCGCAGGTTCAAGACTACCTGGGGCAACATAGCAAGACCTAGTCTCGAACAAGCAGCTGGGTACGGTGGCAGGTGCCTGTAATCCCAGCTACCTGGGAGGCTGAGGCTGGGGATCGCTTGAGTCCCAAGGATTGGGACTACCCTGGGCAACATAGAGAGACCTAGTCTCAAAAAAAAAAAAAAAGAAGAGCCATATAATGACAACAGCCAGTATCTTGACATGAACTTCTTTGGTAATTCGTCAGCACATCAATAAAAGAAAGTGTAGCAAGATGCTACTTGATTGATATATTTAATAAAATTTTAGAGAAGTGATTTAACAATGAGTTCTATTTTAGCAGACAAGTCCAAGAACTAAAAAGTAATAAAAACCGAATACTAGGAGAAGCAATTCTTAGGGAAGCAGAGAAGGGGAGTGTGATATACACAGAATGTCTGGGGAAGATAGAATCTCCAAAATTTTGATTAGTTTCCTATGGTGCTTCTACCTTGAGAATTCCTGACTAAAAGTAAACTAGAAGAGCAAGTGAAATGTCTACACAGCTATTTATGTCCCCAAAGGGGAACTGAATCACTTAAATTGAGCATGACTTTGAAAGAAGACATGTTACTTACTCTGAGTTTAATATTTCTTTGGTATATAAAATTACCCAACAGTGGGTATACTGCAATGATAATGCCATCAGTCTCATAATGATATTGTCTGATGCCTTCTCACAATTCAATTCTCCTAGGTTCTACAAGGAAATAAAAAGATTCACTAGATTGAAGAGCTGTGATGAAATTACTGTTACCATATTTTCAGAATCTATGATTTATAAATAATTTGAGCAGAGCATGGATATGGATTCCCATCTTGTGGAAAACTAAAAATCACACAGGGAAGTAGCAGAGGGAAAGCTACAGTAGAAGAAAACACCTAATGATGGCTTGAACAAGAGCTCATGAATCCTCAAAATTTCTTGCTTGAAGAAAACAGCCTACAAATTATCCTTATTTGTTAGTTTTTTAAAAAAAGTCCTCCATAGACAAGCATCTGGCTACTCCTTAAAGGCAATAGAATATATGTTTTAAAATGCATGTGCTAATCTGCCCCATAATGTTCATATAATGAAGATCAGAAAGCAGTAGTTAATGGACTGCAGGAATCTCTGCCTAATGGTCTCTACCCCCTTTTACCTTTAACAAAAATAATGTTTGATAAATGACTCAGCAACTTCTAACAAGTTTTATAACCATGGGTTAAAACAGTTTTCCAGTTATAGCCCACAAATAATTCTTTTCTAGAAACTTAAATATACGCAAGACACAATAGCTCCTAAGAACTTCCGAGTTGTGTATATCCATCATTTAATTCTTGCATTACAACATTTGCTCATCAAATAAGATTTTCTCTTTGTTTTTAAAATTCCATTTACATGGAAGCAATTCCTACTTATATCATGGATAAATCCATTTTAAAAAACACAGTGGCTGAGATTTTGTTTTTTAAAGTTTTCAACAATATAATGACTATAAAATGCATTTAAAATAGGCCAATATATAATATTAAGGGTTTTATGTTTGTTTTGTCTTCTAAAAGTATAAATCATCAAAAAGTTTGGTAATAGTTATTCTCTACAGTGATAATTTATACTCTTGTGGTCCAATTATAGTTTTGGGAATTATCACTAACAGATGATAGTTAAGCTTACCATAGACAAGTTAGTAAAAATCTATGTGGTGTGTGTGTGTGTGTACCTATATTGAAGATGTTTGATTATTCTTTTACTGTTTGGTTTTACCTGTAAGATCACGGCAGTGTGTTCATCAATCGTTAGTACTACATAATGCTCTGTGTCTCCAAAGAGTTTCAATGACTCTGTGCAGCTCCTTTCCAATAATGTGATATTATAGCTGTAAAATACAGCATTTTGGGGTGAAATAATGAAACTGAGAAAAATTCTTTTATACCAGTTGTATTGTCCTGTAATTAGTTACTGTTTTGTTTTTTCATACATAAGTTTATTCTACCTCATACAGATATTTGAGGAATGAATTATTATGTCACATAATAATTGAGATGTTTGTTGCCTTACATATTTTACAAAGTATTATTGTGCACAGTGCTATCACCAATATCTTGACCAATTTATTTGAACTCTTTAAATAATAGTACATGAAATAAAACAGGAGATTGAAACATTCTGCATTTATCAGAACTTTTTTCTCTTTAAAACTGCCATTCATTTTAGCTATTTTTTTTTTTTTATAAGCTCAAGGTTTTCTGTGGAGCTCCTCATAGACTTAAGATGTAAACAAGGTGTGGAAAACACATCTACATCTAAGGTCACAAGCTGGGCATGGTGGCTCATGCTTGTAAGCAGCAGCCTAGGAAGCCGCTGTCAGGGCCAGGGATCATGGTTCAAGTCCCGCCGAGGGCACATAGCGAGTCCTAGTCCTCCAAAAATAGCTGGGTGTGGTGGCACGTGCCTGTAGTCCCAGCTACCTGGGAAGCTGAGGCTGGGGATTGCTTGAGTCTGTGGTACCCCGGGTAACGTGAGCCTGTGGTTCCACAGGCAAAAATAGCAAGACCTAGTCTCAAAAAAATAAAATAAAATAAAGTAAAAAAAATAAGGTCACAGCACAATTACCCTTATGAAATATATAGCCTAATGTGTAGGCTGGGACAATTCTATGCTATGATAAAGTGTTTTATATGAAATAAAATCAGTGCTGACATGACCTTAAAATTAAAGATCTGAAAACTTGAGAATTCATTGAGAACTTCAGAGTCCTATTTCCCTATGGTATTTAAAATTCTCCAAAATAAAAAACTGATTCTCTAAATCATCTATGACCTAATGACATGACCATTAATTCACAGAAAAAAAATCAGCAACAAAAGGGACTAGCATATACATTTAAACAATATTTCCCCCACAAAAAAGGTAATAATCAATAATTATGATGTACTGTAGGAAGACAAGTATTCATTGATGTGAATTGTTTGGAAACTTGTTCATACATGATATAATTCCAGGTTGATCTTATATAGAGCACAGATAGCCAATCAGGGTACACACACACACACACACACACACACACACACACACACACATACACACACACACACACACGCTTTTACTGAAATTTTGATATCAGGCACTTACTTGGATTCAAGCAACTGAAGTATTTCTGGAATGTTAAGAAGTCCTTCAGATGCACAAAACACATATGGAACCTGAATTTCCAAAAGAAAACCACCAAATCTATCCAAGAAGGTGTTTCCTAAAGAAGAGAAAATTGAACAATTTTTAAAATTCTCATGCCCCAGATATTTCTTTCTTTTTTTTTTTTTAAATTAAACATGAGAATTATACCTGTACCATTCAGGGAGTAGTATAAACTAATATTCATTAAAAATTAGAAATCAGAATAAAATAAAAACATGTTCTTTTACTACCTAGAAATAACATAGTTAACATAGAGTTTACTAAAATGACTATGTTCTAAAAACAGAGTTTAGTACATATGTCCAGACCTTTTTGTATAGATTTGTTTGCCTATGTTTATATATGTACATTCATTTTTAAAAAAGGAAGAGAAAACATAGGATCATACTCTATTTGAATATTAAAAGCTGTTGTATTCATATGCTTGCACATATATGTGTGTTTGTTGTGCAAACACACACTGATTTACAGCAACATTTAAAATTATCACAGTAATCCAGAGGAAAACCTCAGCAGATTAATGATCAAAGGACATAAATAGGGAACTTACAAAAGAATAGCTAAAAGATTAATTCACATCTCAAAAGATATGAATAAACAAAGACAAATAATTAGCATAACTAATATATTTTCTGCCTTATAATTCTATCAAATATTTTAAGAAGATTAATAATATCTATTTATATCAAAGATACAAAGGAAAGACTTCTCTCCAACTTTCTGTATAAACATAAATAGGGATAACATTTCTGGAAGCACATTTAGTAAAATATAAATGTGTACATACCTTTGACCCAACAATTCATTTTAGTTCTTGGAATTTTAACTTCTTAGAACAAGCATATAAAAACATTTAAGATATCTAAGGTAATATAAATCTTTCAGTATAATAGTGAAAAATTGAAGCATTAAGGAAGTGGTTGAATCAATTAAATTTATTTTTGAGAGAATGGAAGAAGTTTTTAAAAACTAACTTTTAACCTTTCTTGGGTTCATGTTTCAATGATTTAATAAATTTAACATTTAATTTCACATATCAAAGATTACAAAGCAACAATTATGGTTACTATATTTTTAGAATTGAGTTGGAATGTCTATGAATTCTAACTTCCAATTCATACTTGAGGTGCACAGAAAGTAAATAACTTATGACAAACAGTGAAAGAGATGCATTGGAACTGAAACTATATTGTATGAGTTCCTCGATTTAGTAGATCTAAGAATCAGAATCTTACTCATGTAAAGAAACCTCAAACTGTGAAAAACAAAGAAACCGAATGATATAAAAGTGGTTTTGACTTACTTCTAAAGATCTGTATGTAATTTTTGCTGCATATTAAATTTTTTATATCAGTCAATAGTTACATATTTTTCCTAAGTCAATAATAAACACTTTTGCATTAAAGTAGTATCAGATTTAAATGAAATATAACTACAATAAAATTGTAAATAAAATTTAAAATAAAAAGGTTAGAAGTTAATGTAATATAGAAAAATAAAATCAGTAAAGCTTATTCATAAAAGAGGAATATGGGATAAGAAATAAAGTCCTTGTGCCGGGTCCAGTTCATACAGGTAGTGATTAGCTGAGAGTTTGAACTCAAGTCTCCTACTGTCATAAATCAGAAACAGAAAACAGAACATTTTCATTCTAATGGAGAGAAAATAAGGGCAATTTTAGTTTATATCCTTACTCTTTAAAACTGTGCCAGGAAGAACCACTTTAAAGGCCATGTAAGGGATGGTCAGTGTTTCACAGTGTTTGGTCCAACAGGAGTTTTCTACATAATTGTATTCCACCACAAATGAGAAACTGCTCCAGGAGAAATCTGCTCCAATATATTGATTGTGTACAACTACACAGGAACTTGTACTAAAGACAAAAGAAAGCCAATAAAATGGAATTAAGCTTGTGCTATTATTTACTTGGAATGTTAAAAGATAACTGTTTTTGGTGATTCCTTTCTTCTCTAATCTATGTCTACTCATTGTAAAAGGGCCTACTATTTTTCTGTTTATTTATTCTTCAATGGTGATAATCTCTTTTTTATCTTTCTTTTTAATGGACATAAAAAAAAAAAAACCCACAAAAACCCACCAGGGTATAAGAAACTATGAACTATGTCACATCCCCAAATTCAAAGGGCCTTAATTTTATGACCTGACTCCTATCAATAACACACAAATGACTATGAGAAATCACTCATTTCTCTACAAATGTGAAATTTTTGAGAACATATATAATAGAAAATTATCTGAGACCCTCAAAATGTTTATCTCCCACAATGGGATTCATAAATAATTTAGTAACAGCCAAAAATGATGGACACTTAAATAAACTTATTTTTCCCACCTTCAAATTTCATAACATAGCACTTACTGTTAAAAATATTGCTGCTGCTTTATGTCTATAGCAATCTAGAAGATAAAAGTTACTTACATCTAGCTTTTATGCATTTCTATTTAATTATTTTATTTGAATATCAAAATTAGAACAATTTCTCCATAAACTAAAGCAAAATGAAAACTTTAAAACAAGTAAGCACTAAATTTATTGTTAGACTTTCATAGAGAAAATCTAAAGGATGTATTTCAGGAAGGAGAATCCAGAAGAAAGGAAGGAGATATAGAAACCATGCTAAGGAAAAGAAATAAAAAAGTCTGGTAAAAGGGCTAAATTCAAATGTTCCTGTACTAACAACAGTAATGATAGGCCGGGCACGGTGGCTCATGCCTGTAAGCTTCAGCCTATAAAGCGGGCGGGGCTGGGGATCACGGTCCGAGTCCCGCCTGGGGCCCGTGGTGAGACCTAGTTCCAAAAAAATAACTGGGCGTGGTGGTGCGCGCCTGTAATCCCAGCTACCTGGGAAGCTGAGGCTGGAAATTGCTTGAGTCTGTGGTACCCTGGGCAACGAGAGCCTGGTTCCACGGGCAAAAATAGTGAGACCTAGTCTCAAAAAAACAAAACAAAACAAAAACAAAAGTAATGATAATCTGGGTATAGTTAAACAAGATTGCATTAAAATCCCAATACCCAAGGCAATGAACTGAGTTAGTGTTCTAGGGAAAACATTTTTCAAAAGAAGTTAGAGACATTGCTTAATTTCAGATTTCTAAAACATTCACTTTTTTTTTGAGGTAATAATGGTTTGCAATAGAACATAGTTTTCAGATGCAGAGAGTTCAGGTTTTCTGAAGTCTTTTTTAGTTAATTTTAGGCAAATTGTGCTTTTCCTGGAACTAGAATATTTGCTCCCCAAATAAGAAGAAATAAATTTTTACCCATTTAAAACACCTTCAGATTCCAAAAAGTCTTTCCTTTCATTTGAGTGTAAGACAGTCAAAGTTAAACCTGTTGGCACAAAGGAGCAATAAAAATAAGTTTTTATGTGTGTCATAGATTTTACTACCATATAAATGAATTACAGGTCTATAAACAAGGAAACTGCTTAATTTGCTAGATTATTTTTCTAATTATAGGGTATCAGAAAGGTTGAATTACAGGCAATATTTCTGGTATGTGTATGAAAACAGAAATAATGATTTTTTTTAATTTTTTTTTTTTTTTTTTTTTTTTTTTTGAGATTAGGTCTTGCTATTTCTGCTCATGGAACAGCAGGCTCACGTTTCCCGGGGTACCACGGACTCAAGCAATCCCCAGTCTCAGCTTCCCGGGTAGCTGGGATTACAGGTGCATGCCACCACACCCAGCTATTTTTTTTTTGGGGGGGGGGGACTAGGTCTCGCTGTGTTGCCCCGAGCGGGACTCAAACAGTGATCCCTAGCCCCAGCCGCTTCATAGGCTGAAGCTTACAGGCACAATCCACTGTGCCCGGTGGAAATAATGATTTTTTTAATGTAAAATAATAAAATGGGTCAAAAACTTTTAAAAACACCAATTCTATACAGCTAACTTAATAAATCACGCTAGAAATTATGATAAATGATTACCCTTTTTCGCTAGCCAAAAAGTATGTAGCTAAACAGCAGGAGGTGACATTTCAATGTAGTAGAAGCAGAAGACTTACTGACACCACTTGTTTCTTAGCTTTAATACTGCACTTTAATTATAATTTAAGTGCATTTTACTAATCTTTAAGCAAAATAAATTTCAAAAAATTCTGTACCCACCACAGAACTAAATTTTTGGTAGACATAATTGATTTAAGATAGCTAATCCTAGTTAAAATAAATTCTGTCCTCTATATATTTGTATATTTGCCAACTGTAAAGTTCACAAAGGAAATTTATACTAATGACTGAGTATTACCTAATAATTTTATGATTTTTTGGCCTGGATATGGTTTTGATAACAGTATGAAGGGAGACAGTTGTATTTGTTTGATACTTTTTATAAAGTCACTCATTATTTTTTAAGCTTTTTTTATTGATTACATACACATATATATATATTTTTACAGTTGTTACCCCAAAGTTTTCCCACCACCCTGTCAGCTGTGAACTGCCATCCTGATTCCCCGTGCCCATCCCTCCACCAAACTCTCTCTTTTGCTTTAAAAGTCACTCATATTATTAAAAATTTAATCTTACATTCTGTATCTTTACAGTAGCTATGATCCCAAAGAGATCCCTTGCTGAATGCATTAACAGGACCCTGTAAGCATATGGAAAGATGGAACCACATTTTTTACTTTCTAACACCATACAGAGAAAAAGACCTAGCTCATAAATACAGAGAGCAGTTGCCATAGAAAGAAATCAGAGTGAATATGTTTGTGTCAGTACACCTTGTTGAATAAAAATAGAAAGAATAGTATACTACAATTGCAAATGCCAAAAGAAATAGAGTATTCAGCATGAACCCTAGATAAGAAGCAATATATAATTTGCTTTTAGTAATTTGTAAATAATTTTAGTATTATTTGTATCAATTTGTCAAATAATTATTTGTAGTAATAATTTGTCAAATAATCAAGTGACATCAAAGGGAAAGTAGGTGGAAGGATTTTTCATTATGACAAAAATATTTCCCCAACTTCTGCACAAAAATATTTCTTCAGCTACCCAAGTTTCTTTGTTTCATAATGTTCATACTGCTCAACACTTTTCTAATTTCAAAAAATATTTCCAATTGCTCAGACAATTGCGGTAGTCTTTACCTCACACTGTTAACTGTTGCTCTAACTTTTTTACAATATTTTTACTGAAGTAACATTATATTATTGTTTGTATTTTAGAAATGTAGAATCTCCCCTTCAGATGTTGTTGCCATTGCACAACTACCACCAGACCACCCACAGTCCACCAACATGCTGTAACCTTTTAATAGTAGTAAAGAGCCTGTGGACTTGGTAAATATGATCACAGCTTTCTGGGATTGGAAAACCGAATAAAATAATCATAAAATCTTAATAATAAAATATTAAGATTTGGACTTTGGGCTCCAGACAGCATTGTATTAAGTACCTGCTTAAAAGAACTTTCATTCTCACATTACCATAATTTAAAATATTAGTTAACTCTAATACTGCACTGACAAATAGATATTTGTATATATTTACAGTTTAATCTTTTTTCACTAACTTTAATCTATAATAGATATAAATCAAGGCATTAATTGACTTTTTAATTTTTATTAAGTGCCTTCTATATTCCACACATTTTCATGGTTGCAAATCAGGGTCTTATCTACAGAGGGTGACATTTTAGTGAGGAAAACAGACAAAGGAATACGTTATGAGAGCCCAAGCTGGTAAATGGTCTGTCTCAGAAGTATGCATGCAATGCTGAGAACATAGAGAAAAAGAACTTAAATAAAGGCTTCCTGAACAAATGGTTCAAATTTTAAAGGCTGCGTAGGAGTTAGCTTCCTAAGGAAGGGAGATGAACATTATGATCTCTTGAACAGAAGATTAAAGGAGCAGAAATAGGAAACAGTACAGTAACCAGTTTGGTATAGTAAGAACAAATTCATTATTTTGGTTGATGGAAGAAAAGATACCATTTCTTTCTTTTTTAAAAAAGATGTCATTTCTAAAGAAAAATAAAGTAACCAATGGGTGACTAAGCTCGAGGGTTAATTACCACCCTTTTAAAACATTGGAGGACTTAATATTAAAGGAAAGTCATTAGAGAGGACAGTTGGGCTGGTAAATAACTCATAGAACAGTGTTGGAGACTGCAGGAAGAGAATAAGATTTAAAGCATGAATGAAAGAGTGGGTTTTTAAAAAAATTTTTTTTTAATTTTTAATTGATTTATATATATATATATAAACATCATTGTATACTCCTAGGTATTCATTGTATACAATGATATACCTTGGTATGGTGATACCACCATTTCACCCATGAACTGTCACTTGGGTCTCTTGTGGAAAGACTGGCTATTGAAAGGGAATATATTCATTTTCTCTCCAGAGAAAGGAAAAAAAAAAGATAAAACAATAGAAAAAATGAAAGTATGTTTATAGATGGTAGGAAAAGAAACTGACAAGAGGATTCTTATATAATTAATGCACATTAAAAGGAATCATTTCCTTCAAAAAATGCAGGGGTGAATGGCACAGACATTAAGTGTGCCATGAGGAGTGAAAACTCAGGACACACAGAAAGATTGTAAAGAGATGATAAGAACCCATAAAGCTCAGAGAATATGAGTTCATAGTGATGCCAATAAATGATTCTTTCCAATAATACTCAGTAACTCAGGCTTAAGAAAAGAGAGCTTAACTGTCTAGATTGATTCGGAATGGAGGTTTAAATGGAAGGTACAATAGAAGAATAAGGCTAATTATACTGATGGTCACATCGCCACACCTGTTAAGAGAAAAAAAATCTAACAACAAAGGAGTTGGCAAATTTCAGGTCTCTAAAATCCTGAAGATCATAAAAGAACTAGAGGTAGTGATAGACAAAGAACAATGTCACAGCTTAAACTTCAGAGAGAGATAGTTCTACATTGTCACAAGGCCAATGGCATAGCCAAGGAATAAACATGACTTTTGTTGTAGAAGTCAATGTAGCTCTAAGGTCAGAGTGTTGAATGACCCATTCACATTAAAGATACCTAGGATACTTAGGATAACAGCAGGACTAGGAGTAAAAAGAAATTCATGAGGCAGGAACACACCTGTCCATGGATCGTGGGGAATGTTCCTATAGTTACTAGATGTACTAGATGATGAAAATATGCGGTAGAGAATGTATAACAATATGGCACAGCCTCAAAGGATAGAAGAATAATGCCTTAAAAAGGATAATGGAAACCAAGATATGGCCTTTTCTGATATAGATATAGATATATAGAAAGAGAGATAGAGACAAAATTATCCATTTCTGTGTCAGAGGGATACTGGTATCATATGAGGGAAAGTTAACTTTCAGTTATGACAAGGAGGTGACAAAAGAAAGAGTTTACATATAAGCATTGGGTTCCATGGCAGAAAGTAGAAAGCGTTGGCTGAGGGCAGTAGTGTGGTTCAAATCCTGGGTACATCATCTTTATGAACTTTAATTTGTTTATTTCTAAAACTAAGCTAATAAAACTTATTTACAGTTTTGTAAGTAACACGTATTTAACAACTGTAGGCAATCAATAAAAGCTGTCACTGAATAACACTAATAAATATTATTAATCACAATAATAATTTGTAAGTATAATAAGTATATTATAGCATATTTATATTGCACACTTATCCAGATTCATTTAAAAAACTGGTTAGAGCTTACTAAATTGTATACTGTTAATTATAACTTAATTTAAAGCTCCCTACCTTCTATTTTATTAAGAATTTTAAGGAGTAACTGTATTTCATCATCTGAGTCCATTCTTATTATAATCAGCACCTGCAAAAGAATTTCATATATAGTCTGAATGATTATTATGTTTCAAAGTTTGCTACAATGACAAAGTAACAGCTCAACAGACTATAAACTAATGACCGTATGATTACAAAGTAAAAAAATTGTGTTACGAAAGATGTCAGTGCTTAAATACAAAGGAATAAATTCTGAGCAAAATATTTTAGGGTAAGGCATTCTGATCAAATAGTCCCACATGGGTGACTAGATAGGTTGTTTCTGCCTGTATCATTAGTGTTAAATTCAACTCAGACACGTTTGAATTTTGTGAAGAAAAATCAACAATTTGCTGCCATATTTTCTACTTAAAATCACAGTTTTGGGGGAGGGTCAGGGTAGGGACAGCAAATCCGTTTTCATTTAAATGTCTTTATTTTAATGACCCGAACACGTTTCCCAAGTATTCATAAAGTTAGGGATAAAGATACAAGAGGGACAGAGATGGGGGGAAAAAAACAGAATTTTTGTACCCATTTTTAGTGAAACAATTTGAAATGTTCTTTTGTTTGATAAGATTTTAAAAGTCATTTTCTCTTAAATCTTCATTAACTCAACCTTTATATCCTTGTGGTAGATGCTTTTTTGGTAGGATCATGAGATTTTGGTTCTCTATGTAAAACTAATGTATTGTACTTCCATGATTGAATATACACATTCGTGGACTTGTAAGGATTAGATAAAAACGAGGTCACTGAAAACTGCATGTCAAAAATTAAAATACTTAAAAATTAAAGCTATGAATACCAACATATATCATTCTTACTTTGATTCTATTCTGTTAAATTACTAGAAGAAAATTATCAAAGGGCCAAATAGAATAGGTTATTTCATAATTTTAAAGTTAAGTATTATTAATTAATTCTAATATTACATTCTTTTTTTTTTTTTTTTTGAGATTAGGTCTCCGTATTTTTGCCCATGGGACCACAAGCTCATATTGCCCAGGGTACCACAGACTCAAGCAATCCACAGCCTCAGCTTCCCATGTAGCTGGGATTACAGGCACGCGCCACCACACCCAGATATTATTTTGCCCCAAGACAGACTCGAACTGCAATCCCTGGTCCCTGCCATGGCTTCCTAGGCTGTCGCTTACAGGCACGCACCACCGTGCCCTGCTACATTCAAATCTTATTTAAAATGATTACTTTTATCTGCTTTATCCTAATACATAACCTTAATTTGTTGTTCACTTTGCATCCAACTTAGTATCTGACATTGCAGTTCTTTTATCTTGTAATTGGTTTCAGGTATTTTCCTCTTAATAAACTGTACAATCTCCAGCTGTCTCCAAATGTCACTCAAATAAGATCCTAAAATGTTTTTATAGATGTCTTTTGCATTTGACAAATATCCTGTTAAAAACAAAAACAGGGAAGAAAAGTTTATCTCTTTGTTCTTTGAGAAATTCCATGGTAAAAACTTGAAAGTCACAGCTAAAATTTCCTTTATCGTTTAAATCAAAGATGTCAACTAATGAAACATTAAAACCAAGTGAAGCTGAAAAATATGTACCAAATATCTCTTTTAAGCTACATCACACCAGTATGCCTGAAAATAATCTACATATTTTATGAATATATCCCATCCTTTCTTGCCTTCTGGCTTGCTGACTGTGATTTATTGCCTTCTTCCTGATCTCCAGAATCTTTGCCAGCACATCCTGTGGCAATGACACTTTACTGGAATTTTCTTGATATTATCTAATCCATGATATTCGTGCACAAATATTTTTATGGCTGCTGAAACAGCAGGGCCTGAATTCAGACACACTAATCATAGAATTTTAATCATAGAATTCTGAACCCCAACCTGAAAGGTTCATATTCAGTAATTCTATTATGTGCTCTCAAATTACTATGCCTACAAAGTTATCTATCTATCTATCTATCTATCTATCTATCTATCTATCTATCTATCTATCTATCTATCTATCTATCTATCTATCTATCTATCTATCTATCTATCGATCTATCGATCGATCGATCGATCGATCGATCGATCGATCGATCGATCGACTAGGTCTCGCTGTTTTTGCCCGTGGAACTGCAGGCTCTCGTTGCCCGTACCACAGACTCAAGCAATCCAAGTCTCAGCTTCCCAGGTACCTGGGATTACAGGCGCACGCCACCAGCCCAGCTATTTTTTGGAACTAGGTCTCGCTACGGGCTCCAGGCGGGACTCAAACCGCGATCCCTAGCCTCGGCCGCTTCATAGGCTGAAGCTTACAGGCACGAGCCACCGTGCCCAGCCTATACAATTCTTTTTTTAATTTAGTAATTATGTTCACATTTTCATACTTACAGGCATATCAGTCTTAATTTATATTAGCACAACTAGCCAGAGGGACAATCTAGAGACTGACTTGTGTTCTTTTTTTTTTTTTTTTTCTGACTTGTGTTCTTTTTTATTCTAACCTCCAAGGTTCCCAGTGATTCTCTATACACTGTTACATTTAACGTGGAGAAACAGAAACCTAAGCCAGTGGCATCCCTCATCAATGGTTCCCTGTCACCTACAGAATAAGGCCTAAACTCTTTGTGCAGCTTAAATGGCTCTTCATGATTTGGCTCTTTCTTACTTCTTCAGGGTTACCTGTTCATGCCTTCCACCTTGTACGTTTCAATTTAGTCACATATAAGTGTTTTAGCACACTCATTCTATATATATAGAGAGAATATACATGTATATACATATATATGTGTAGATATGTATGTATAGATATGTATAGATATGTGTATATAGATATGTACAGATATATCTGTACATATATATGTATGTGTATGTGTCTATGTCATTGTTTTAGGTTCTTAATTCTGTCTAAAATATCCTTTCATATTTTATTTCTTGGTAACTTATCTTTTAAAACATTATTCCGTTTAAGGGGAACAGTCTCAATCTTTTTGTGTTATTACTACATATTTCTACTATCCTACCTATTCCAAACACTATCTTTATTTCTGAAGTATAGTGCCCAACTATTTGCCCAAATATTTATACCTTTAACCTTGAAGCTCATTACCATGCTAGCTTGAGAGAGGAAGCAAATGGGAAGCTGGGAGAAGATACAGAATTGAAATGAACAGAAGAGGCTGCCAGATGCTGGTGGATCTTTCTCTCTCTGGCATGGACCTTACTCTTTCTGGAGAGAGACAAGAGGGAGAGGAGAAAAGGAAAGGGGGAGAGAGAACTCATGCAAGGAGGACAAGTTAACTTGTCTTGATTTTGAGAGGTTTGAAAAGAGAGAAAGTCCTCCACTAAAAATGTGCAAAGCAGCTTGATTGTTTATTCTGGCTTGGTACCTAGGGTTTAAGAAGTCAGTGTTTCAACAAGGGTTCTACCTTATTCCTTAAGTTAACCAAATAATAAAGTCAAAGGTTGATTTGCTCAATGCATTTCTTAAAGGAACAAAAACAATTGCATTCAAATACAAAGTTCTCAATGGTGTCACTTGATCCCAGGGTAAATTTTAAGACAATTAAAATTACCTTCAAGTAAGCCTCCATAAATAGATTTCTCTAATTCAAGATTTGGTAAGCACTGTAGTGAGTCACAAGTATACTCTACAGCACTGAAAGTGACTAAATAGAAGGGCATGTGACACTGTACCCTTATACTAGTTCTAGTAAACTAGGGCTATAGTTCCTGATACTTGTCTAGGGATCAAGGTATGACAATCTGCTCCAGCATCAACATCCAAGTGAATTAATTAACTGGGGGAGAAAGGAGGGAGAAAAAGCCCCATGTTGGTGTAAAGGTGGCTAAAGGTGGCTATAACTTAGCTATAGTATTTGGCCAGATAAGACTAATGTAACTAACGCTTGAGCGAATATTAATAACATCTCATGCCATAGAGGAAGTACAATTATGAGATCACTGTAGCGCAAGCTTATCAGATTCCAGAAATAATATTTGTCTAGGTCATAGATAAGACAGAATGCCTGGGTCATAAATCAGAGAAAGGTTATGTTTACTCTAATGTGAAATAATGCTTTAAAACAATTCTAGAAACCCTAAAATAATAAAATATAATCTCATAAGCATACTACTACTATACAAGTTTAAATAATCAGTCACTAAGTGGCCCAAATTAGTAATGTAGTCAGCCAGATTTTTAATGATTTTGATATTAAAATATTTTATTATGTTCAAAATATTCTGATTTTGACTATTCAAGTAACTCACACACTACTTTGCATTCAGAACTAAAATAAGAAAGTAAAAGAGACCTTACTACTTATAATTTAGCAACAGTTCATCTAATAAAGATTCAAACCCACAAACATTCAATGAGGAGTTAAATTATATAAGGAAAATGCCAAATATACATACACCATGATGATTATATAGTCAAATGTGCTTAAAGTCATTAGGACTAAAGTTTAAAATACCTAATTTTCTAAGTGATAATAGTTATTAAAGCTATTTTTTAATAAATATAAGCAGAACATATATTTCATTGTAACTATGTCAAAATATGTTTCATGTGAAAATTAAAGGCTATATACTTTCACATATTCATCTTTTCCAGAAAAAAATAAGTTAGTCAGTTATATCCAAGAAGAAAAAAGTGGGGAAATAAAAATTTTCCCCACTAACCTAAGGCTGAGTCCAAGTTGCACGTTAGAAGCAGGTCTCTAATTGTTACCAGGAGGTGTAAGAGAGCAGCATGTTTAAATGTCATTTCTTGTTCATCACTTGTACCTAAGGAAACAAAAGTTTATTTCAAAAACATGAACTATACATTGGAACTTTAGAATATATATCATAATGCTGGTTAACTTACTATTACATGCTTGTTATATGTCATGCTGTAGATCAGCTAGTTGTTTCATTAAATCTCTAACAACAATCCTATCAGGCTAGATTTTTGTGATCTTCACTATGTGGATGAGGAAACGGTCTTAACGTAGCTAACTGTCCAAGGTAATTTTGTGAAAAAATGGTAGAGCTAGCATTCAAACCCAGACAGTTAACCTTAGAGTTCACACTCTTGTTGCTTCCAAAGAGTATTTAGTGGGGGGTTGAGGGGTGGGAGGTCCTACAAAGGCATCCCCTCTGTTTTACTCTCATCCCACTTAATTCTCAGAAGGAATGAGAAGGGAACTAATAATACATAGAAAGGATAGAATTGGTGAGGGACCAGATAAAGATCCTGCCCACACATCTGAGCAGAATGCAAGAGAAGGAATATCAAGAAAGTCATTGCATAATGGATTGGAGAAATGATCATGGACATGACCTGTCACAGAGTCACACCTCTGACCTCATGAGTGGACTAGCCAAAACCTATGGGCTGATATACCACCCAAGAGAGCAAGGTGCCCCTTCCTGTTCCACTTGAGAGAAAGTCACAGAGTTGGGGCTTCAGCCCCACAGCAAAGCTACAATCTGAAGGAGAGGAAACTATCTTCAAAGGCCTTCAGCAGATGCCTATTCACAATGAGTACTTTTATACTGAATGACACAGGGAATGGAATGGAAAAGACAGTCAACAATGAAAAGACACAGACTCCAAATGAGCACAGACTGGCTGCCCAACGCAAAGTCAAGACTGAACACCTACCAGCATGACTTGCTATATCCCAGGATCATAGTCCCTCACCCGAGAAAAGGACAATGCCACAGAAAATGAAGAGACCAAAGAATTCAACATAGGCCGGGCACGATGGCTCGTGCCTGTAAGCTTCAGCCTATGAAGAGGCCAGGGCTAAGGATCACGGTTTGAGTCCTGCCTGGGGCCCGTAGCGAGACCTAGTTCCAAAAAAAAATAGCTGGGCATGGTGGCACGGGCCCCTAATCCCAGCTACCTGGGAAGCTGAGGCTGGGGATTGCTTGAGTCTGTGGTACCCCGGGTACACCTAGTTTCAAAAAAAAAAAAAAAAAAAAAAAAGAACTCAATATAGATCAACAAACAACCAGGAGAGAGGGGTCTGAGTGAACAGTGGGAGGGGCAGGCATCCCAATAACCATTTGCTGATATTGTAAGAAATCTAAAGAATGAATAAAATTAAAATAAAAAAATTATTTCTACTCTATGGGAGTGTGTGTCAATGATTAACAGCTATGAAACAGGAAGAATATAAAGCTCATAACCTGCCAACTGCTTAAAATAAGGATAGAGGATCATAATATAAAGCAATACTTTAGAATGGAAGGGGACACCTAGAATGTCTGTCTAAAGATATGACAGACAAGAAATGTTTTACAAAGTACAGGGCAATTGTCTAGTGTGTTCCATGTGTAGTTAGAAAGCATCATGAAGATGATGGATTGGATTTTACTGTGTGCAAACGTGAGACTAAGAAGATAATATTATAACCCCACTGCTCCAGAAAAGCTCTTCTTTTCTGTTTCAGGTATTGGGATTATGTGAATATTTACTTGAACAAACTTCTGCTTAAAAATTTAAAATTGCTGATCTAGTCAATGAAGATAAAGGCAAATATGTAGCAATCACTGGGAATCAAGAGGCAAAGGAAAACCAATCATGGATATTATATCCAGTTTCTGGAAGGACTTCATGTCAAACATGTGGGAAGGTGTAGAAACAAATGAATCATGACCTGGAATAGATGAGACTAGGGTAGAGGAAAATGATTTTAATTTTGTCTTTAGAAGTTTAACATAACTGATGAATTGATTTAGTTTTTATGTCTCTGAAAATGGCTATTTCACTTTTGTTTTTGTAATATATTTTTTTGCCTAGTCTAGAAAACTTGGTGGATGCTTTATCCTTTCATTGTTTTAAATATATTATTCCACTTATTTTCACTTGAATTATTTTGGGCCAGAAATCTGATGTCATCCTTATCTTTGTTTCTTGTTATATCTTTTCCCCCTTCTGGATGTTTCTGTAATTTTATCACTGGTTTGAGTAATTTGATCATGATGTGGCTTATGAGCATGTTTTGACTGGTTATTTTCATTTGGGTCACATTTTCCTGTCTCTATTCACATCTGATGACTTTTGATTAGATGCTAGACATTGCACATTCACTTGGTTGAAAGCTAGATATTTTTGTATTTATATCAATCCTCTTGAGCTTTCTTTTGGGCTGCAGGAATGTTCCTTAGAATAGGTTGATCATTTAGGTTTTGCTCTTATGATTTTTGAGGCAGATCCAGAGCAAGGCTAAATCTAGGGATGATTATTCCTCAGTATTCAGGCAAGAACTTCTCTAAGCACTTCACTTAATGCCCCATGAATTACAAGTTTTTCTACTCCAGCTGGTGGGGACAGACATTGGTCCCTGCACTGGTGAATTCAAATTTTAATTCCTCCTATCCTTTCAGATGTTTTGTTCCCCAGCTTCAGGTGGTTTCTACACACATACTCTTTGATCAGTACTCTGGCTGAATAGTTGAGAGACTGTGCAGATCTCCAGGACTGTCTGTGTGGAGCTCTCCGCTTTCTAATATTCTACCCCTTG
Source organism: Uropsilus gracilis (assembly GCA_004024945.1). Taxonomy (NCBI): domain Eukaryota; kingdom Metazoa; phylum Chordata; class Mammalia; order Eulipotyphla; family Talpidae; genus Uropsilus; species Uropsilus gracilis. Next base: position 91,118 of record PVHY01002216.1, on the reverse strand, counting down.
AGCTCTAATTACCTATATCTCCCTGGATGCTCAGGTGTTTCTCTGATTCAAACTGTCATGGGTACCCTATACCATTTGGGCTGGCCACTCATTCAAGGCAATAAGATAGGGTTAAAGAAGAATCACTTGTTTCCTGTTGCTCAGAAATCTCTGTTCTTCATTGGGTCTTGGATCTTAAAACTGGTTGCATGTATATACTTTTTGTTATTACTGACAAGAGGATATATCCAATTCTGTTATTCCATCTTGGCTAGAGTAAAAGTCCAGGATTAACTTTAATCAAATTTTGATAACCCCCCCTTTTGTTTTTTGGTGGGGGGGAAGAAACAGGTGTATCAGATGCTAACATTATAGGGTTAATTTGCTTTCTGCAACCCAAGATGTTATGCTAGATGATATTTCTAACCTTTTTCTCCTTATCTTTTTTTTTTTTTTTTTTAAGACTAGGTCTTGCTATTTTTGCCCATGGAACCACAGGCTCACGTTGCCCAGGGTACCCACAGACTCAAGCAATCCCAGCCTCAGCTTCCCAGGATTACAGGCACGCACCACCATGCCCAGCTATTTTTTGGGGACTAGGTCTCGTTATGTGCCCCGACAGGACTCAAACCACAATCTCTGGCTCCGGCCGTGGCTTCCTAGGCTGCCACCTACAGGTATGTGTCTCTTTTTCTCCTTATCTAGCTGATCAGCAGATTCGGTTTGTGGGTACTAACTGAATCCATAACTAATTTCTGCATCTTTTATATTTATTTTTTACTAATTTGATAAAAATAATACATAGATTTATGTTTTAAATTATGTGACTTTTACTTGCACTCACCTTGGTGAACAGTATCACTTATAATTTTTTCTTGTTCCTTTAAGAAGAACCTTGTTTGGTCAAAAATAACAGTGGCAAATTTCCAATTAGCAGCAGGGAGAGTGCAGACGGATAGAAAACTTTTTAAGATAGGAGTAGCTGCTGCTTCTAAGAGACAATATGCTTGGCACTGGCTTTCTGCAAAAATAAAGGTATTAAAAGTAGTTTTTCCATAAGAATAGTGCTATTTTTGAAAAACCAGTAAATATGATATTTTATGAAAACTTGAACTCTACCCAAAGCTTTTTCTGAGTTAAAAGTCATGAGATTACATAAAGTCTCATTTTAGGATATTTATTCTAAGTATATTCGTAAAAATAACCCCTGTACTCATAAAATTAGCATAATTTTATGACTTTCTTATATATAATAGTTATTCAGTAGCACTATGACAGGGCAAATATTAAGACCCATATAAAGAGAATCACATCATGTTTTTCTTTCTCCCTGACTATTGGTTTACAATCTTAAACAAATTTATAGTCATCATGGCATCATGTTTCTAGTTTTCTCTAAAATATCAATACTTTGAGATTTGTAAAATTATCTAAAGGTCCCAAGGAAAATTAAACCAAAAAATAGAAAATATATAAGAACTGGTGTCAAATTTTCTGCTTGATTTTAATAATGAGCAGATATTCTAAAGGAGGTTGTTCTTTGGAACTCAGGGAATTTCTTATGTTCTTATAGCATAACAAAAGCATTTAATCAGCCTGGGAATCAATAACTTATTTACTTTACTCTGGTGGTGGGTAAGAGGCCAAACCACAACCATTAGCAGCTCATTTTCCAGACAAAGAAAGAGTCCAAGGAATTTATTGCAGTTTATTCTTCTCTGATGAATGGAGGGAAGAATTATTTAAATGAAGGAAGAAATAATAATGCACTAAAGTAGAGCAACAGGGAGGGTGGAGGTAATGAAGAGTTGAAAGTAGGAATGAAATGAAGAAATATCTAAAACAAGTAAAGAAAAATTATATGTAAAATGAAGCATTTTCTAGATAGCCAGGAAAGGGTTTTTCAAATTTACTTAATTTGAATGCATTTCAAAAGCAAATGACATACCTGATGCTTGAATTTCAATGACATGACCTTCAGTCCTTTCCTGATTGACATCCTCTAGGGTTTTATTAATACAAACAATAGGACTTTCTCCTTGCAGAGTCAAAGAACATTCTTTATCTTGAAATTCTAATAAAAATATTAATTTGCATTGTGCAAGGGAAAATTATTGTTGTTCTACTTTAAAGCTTTCATCTAACATGATTACAATTGTTAAAGCTCTTCTATAAAACACATCAGAATTAACTTGAACAACTGTTCTTGTCAAAGGACTTATCAAAGGAAGGGAAACAAGAAAATACTGTGCTGGGCAAGAAGCTGAATGGCAATAATGAAAATAATGCCAGCATCAGATCAGTATTTGAAACTCATGCTGACACTAGGCTCAGTTCCTCATATGCAAAATATAGGAAAATATACCCATGCTGAAAACTGTTGTAAGGATTTGTTAAAAAAAGGTGTGTGAGAAGAGAGAGAGACAATGCACCCAAAGTGGAATCACTTATGCTTAGTCCCAAAGTCACCAAACTGAGACTTAATACCTAACTTAATTATAGTTTCAACTTCTCCCAGCAAAGGAATCTTAATCGAGTTGATCTGGAGCCAGCTGTAACTAAGTGTGAGGTCATCTGCAGATCCCTGTCATTTCCTAAAGTAAGGTATCTTGCCAAAAGCAATGGGTTAGGGTGACTCTCTGTTCTCTCTCTGTATGTTTTTCATTTTGTATAGCTCCTCAGAACTCTTTTCTGTCAACTAGATAGGACATTGCCTGCTTCATGAACCACTGAATAAAGTCAATAAGATCTTTAGTTTCAGCATAATCTCCCTTTTGCTGATAATCCTCTCCTATTCCCCAAACCATCCCTGTCTCTTAATTAGGCTGATTCAGTTTACTACTCACCCTTCAGCCCTGAGACATTTTCTGTAAGGACCCCTATTTAACTTCCCATTCTGTTGTCCATTCAGGCAGCGATGTGTCCTCCTTTTTTGCTTCCTCAGTACCCTGTGCACACCTGTCTCTTGGAATCTACCATCCCACTTTGAAACTATCTGGGCCGGGCATGGTGGTGCATGCCTGTAAGCAGCAGCCTAGGAAGCTGCGGCTGGGGCTAGGGATAGCAGTTCGAGTCCCGCCAGAGGACGTAGTGAGACCTAGTTCCAAAAAAAAAAAAAAAAAAATAGCTGGGCGTGGTGGCATGTGCCTGTAATCCCAGCTACCTGGGAAGCTGAGGCTGGGAGTTGCGTGAGTCTGTGGTACCCTGGGCAACGTGAGCCTGTGATTCCACCGCCAAAAATAGTGAGACCTATTCAGAAAGAAAGGAGGGAGAGAGAGAGAGAGAGAGAGAGAGAGAGAGAGAGAGAGAAACTATTTGCATGTCTGGCCTACTCTATTATGCTGTAAGCTTCTCAGGTTAACACTGATACTATTTAGCGCTAATATGCAATTTGATGCCTAGCTAACAGTGTTCAATAAATATTAGTTTTCTAGGAAGATATATTTTCTTAGAAAAGTAGTACAGGAAGTACACTTTTTCTAAGATTCTAAGATTTAAGAATATATAACTAATTTATGCATCATTAGAGCTATATTAACTATATTAACTAGATAGTAGTGTTATCCATTAATATAACATAGTATCCATCGATATAACAGTTGTAGAAACAACTCACCATCCTGAAACATTTTAACAGATGGCCTTTAAACACCTGGTGAAAAATAATGGAATAAAATATCCTAAACTAAGGGCCAAGCATGGTGGCACATGCTTTTAATCCCAGTCTAAGAAAGGAGGCTGAGCCGGGCATGGTGGCTCGTGCCTGTAAGCTTCAGCCTATGAAGTGGCCAGGGCCAGGGATCGCGGTTCGAGTCCCGCCTGGGGCCTGTAGCGAGACCTAGTTCCAAAAAATAGCTGGGCATGGTGGTGCGCATGTAATCCCAGCTAAGTGGGAAGCTGAGGCTGGGGATTGCTTGAGTCTGTGGTACCCCGGGCAACGAGAGCCTGTGGTTCCACGGGCAAAACTAGTGAGACCTAGTCTCAAAAAAAAAAAAAAAAAAAAAAAAAGAAGGGAGGCTGATACTAGGAATCACTTGAGTCTGCAGGTTTGAGACTTGCCAGGGCAACACAGTGAGACCTAGTCTCAAAAAATAGCTGGGCATGGTGGTGTGTGCCTGTAATCCCAGCTACCTGGGAGGCTGAAGCTCGGGATCGCTTGAGTCCGTGGTATCCCAGGCAACATCTCTAAGCAATACCTTTAGTTACTGTAAGTAATTAGAATATCTATGATTAAATACTTATTGGAGCTTTTGAAGGGACCTACTAAGTTGCAATGATTTTTTCTTGTCTTTGAATCAATTATAAAACAAGACAAAAAGTAAAATATATACCAAGATATTACCTTTATTACTAAAAAAATTTAAGTTGGAGAAGAAGTTTGACTTGAGAGTCAAGAGCAAATGCCAGAATTAGGCAACTGTCTACCCAGCTCCAGGCTCCACTGGACTGGGATAGGATTCCTTGAGGTGGGGCAACTGGGGAGGTAAGACAGGTGACATGCAGAAGCAAAGGAGGCTGCCTGTTCCATGGGATGCTTGTCCCATGAGCTTAAAATCAATTTTTTCTTTTCAAATTCACATAGTTTATCCAAACTGCCCCATGGAGAACACATTAATGGGCAAAAAGGTCAGGGACCTAACGCTAGAAATGACATCACAAGTACAGACACAATCTCAGCTAACTTCAATATTCCTTTTTATGTTTAGTATATGAATGGTTAATTTAAAAAAATTTTTTACAAGGAAATATTTTCATCTTTCTTCCTTTCTTGCTGGTTCCTCTCAATTTCTGTTGCCAGTATATCTTATTACAAGCCATTCATTAACCAGTATGAAAGGATGTCAGTTTAATTTTGGGTCATTTTCCTTTTTTATCCCAAATATGAATAGAATATGAAAACAATAAATCTTTTAAAAATTCCTACATATGTATGACAACTCATGAGATAATTCTTTATATTTTGTTCATTTTTATGCCATAGCTATGCTCTAAAATATGGTACACGTATTTATTAGAAAGACCTCCGATACATCTGGATTTAGCACCTATCAATCTAAGCTATAAAATGGTCAGCCCTTAGAAGGCAACTTCATGGCAGATATATATAAACACAAAGGAAGACATAATTCTGACATCTTTAAACACTATTCTACATTTCACTGAATTTTTCATTGTGAAAAAATGCACTGACAAAGCACTGTACCTCTAAATAGACCTTTAAGAGGCTATCATGTCTTTTGGAAAAATATAGTCTACTGTCATGCTACATTTACATCTATCTCTCCATACTTATCTCTAGATATAGCATCATGAACCAGTGGTATTTTCCTTTACTATGAAAACCAACATAATTCTGTTGAGAGAATTTAATTTCTTCTATAAAGAATTATATATTTAGTACTCGAAGTTCTCATATCTACACAAAAAGATTACTGAATTACCTACCAGCTTTTTCATCATTGTCTGTGACTTCATTATCTGAGGTATACATTTCATATTTATTTCGCAGCATAATAAAGTTGTTCAAAGGGTCCAAATCATTTCCCCATTTTTCACTATGTTTCAAAGATGTCTTTCCAGTTTTTGAAGAGGAAGATAACTTAATTGATGGTACTGTGCTGTCATATTCCAAACAATCGTTATTTTTGATTATTCCACCAACTAGTTCTAGATCATTCTGTGGTTTTTCTTCTTCCACTGGTGTTTTGACAGAGATATGATCACCAGAAAGACACAGATCTGGTGCTTCTTTTGCCACAGATGGACTTTTTTGTGGAAATGATAAATGATCACTTGCAGATTTCTCATTAATAAGGACAATAGGTGAGGAATAATCTTCACATTCTGACCATACTGAATAGAAAAGTATTCAAATGAATTCCATGCCTAAATGACTGTTCTACTAGAACACTCCTTATATTCATATATATATATATTTAAAGAACATATATAAGTGGCTAATGAACATATAAAAATATTCATCATCTAATGATGATGTCAATACCAAATGTTGGCAAGGATACAATATAACAGGAACCCTCATACACTGCCAATATGAATGTACAATGGTGAAAACATCTGGAAAACAATTCAGTAGGTCCTTAAAACCTCAAACATACTCCTACCTTATAACCCAGCAATAGTCAAAATCCATCAAACTGTACAATTAAAATGGGTAATTATACCTTATGAAGCTTAACTTTAGAAAAAGAACTATCTATAGGAGCATAAAATAGTGTAAATAAAAAAGTGGGTGATTAGTGCTTAAAAAATAACCTTTGAGAAGATAAAATTTCAATTTTTCTTCTAAAATGCACTCTATTAATTTTGGGTTTGTGTTTTGTTTTGTTTTTTTGAGACTAGGTCTTGCTATTTTTGCCCATGGAACCACAGACTCACGTTGCCCAGGGTACCAGGAACTCAAGCAATCCCCAGCCTCAGTTTCCCTGGTAGCTGGAATTACAGGCGTGTGCCACCACACCCAGCTATTTTGGGGGACTAAGTCTTGCTGTGTTGCCCCCAGTGGGGACTTGAACTGCGATCCCTAGCCCCAGCCACTTCACAGGCTGCAGCTTACAGGCACAAGCCACCATGCCCGGCTTGGTTTGTTTGTTTTTTAATGAGAGATATTGTTATATGAAAACATTTACCTTCCTATTAACATGCGAAAAGCAAGACAAGAGGGCAAGAGTAATGCTAAATTATAACTGTATGTTGATCTCAACTTGTGAGTACTGAGAACCATCCTGATCCGGAGGGTGCAGGGTTTGTATAAAATAGCAAGCTGTCAAAAGTACCAGTCACTTATTGACATATGAGAATCCAAGACCAGCTTTTGAAATTTAAAGGAAATCTCAAAACACATATCTTTTATGTGTAATCCTCCAAATTTTCAATGTTGACTAATTAAAACATTTATGGGTCAGTAATATGTGAGCTGAATCTGAAAGCTATCAATTTGCAATCTATGAGGTCCCTTTGAATGATATCCTAGTCCATTTTATAAATAGGAATTGTTTATTGTTTGACTTTTGTGATCATTTCCCTCTATTGTCCTCTCTTTACCCTACTTTGACTCTCTGATATAATAACTTCAGTATTAAATTGTCACTATAATTCTATTGTTTATCTATTGTAATTCATTGGATATTGAATTTTATTTTATTTTAACTTAAAAACAGTTGTATATTAGTCAGGCATAGTGGCATGTGCCTGTAATCCCAGCTACCTGGGAGGCTGAGACTGGGGATCGCTTGAGTCTGTGGGATTGGGACTACCCTGGGCAACATAGAAAGCAAGACCTAGTCTCAAGAAAAAAAAAAAAGTTGTAGATTATAAATTATAATAAGGATTTTTCATAGGCTTTAACATTTTTAGTGCATTATTTTAGGTTCTTGACAACTACATAAACTCTTCCTCTACTCTTTTTTTCCAGCAATCTGACCTCATCTTTTGAACATCTTCCCCCATGGGTAACTATCTAGGTCTTAGGAGAAACTGGTGTGCAGTTGTTTAATATAGTCTGTTTATATATGCTCCTTCCTACCATACTCAAAACCTTCTGTTTCTGTCTCTGAAACACCACTTGCTGATAACAATTCTCACCCCAATTCTTATTCCCTTAAGAATTCTATCTCCTCCTCTAACATGTGCAATCATTTTTAAAATTCACTTTTAAATATATATATTTATAATGAACTGGAAGTTCGTGTATTAACTTTTGCACAAACAGATTTTAAAGCAATACAAATGTACTTCAATCAGCTATATTTCAGGCTAAATATGTTTTATTTACTCTAATGACATAAGAGCAACCAAAAATAAATCAAAGGATAGAAACTTGAAACACATTTTTGCCTTCTTAAAGTAAATGAGCAAAAAGTGCTAAATGAATAAACTTTTTGACAATAAAGGAGGATTTCTACAGCTTTTCCAGTACAGATTGCTAGATGTTATAGACTACTTAACATTCAGCTGTCAGATGGAAAAATAACAGCACTGGCTTGTGTCTAGGTTGATGTAAACAGAAATTGTCATAGCAATTAGTCATGTACAAAAGAAACAAAGTCATTTTAGAAAAGAGCTAAAAAATTAAAAACTAAGATTATAGAAAAAGAAGAAAAAAGGATTTTAGGATACCTAGTTAAACCTACTTATTTATTTCAAGGGAGAAAATGGGATTTAGTAAACCTCAGAGCTTTAATGAATGCTGGGATCCAGTTATATTTTTTCAATCACTAATAGAACCAGTATCTAATGTTTCTCATGCTGAAAATATTCACACAAGTAATATTTACTATCATGTACTTACATTCTGGTTGGCGCTCTTTTGTTGGCAAAAATACTTCCACTTTAGCATCAACAGAAAATAGATCATCATGACACAAGTTTGTATCCAGATGTTCCAAAGTTTCAGTCCCTATCAGATGGAGCCCTGCTTGTTTCCACCAATCTGCAGTTATAGGATTAAATACAAGGCTTTCTTCTTCAATAGAAAATATCTTTTTTAAGTTGGTAACTGCACATTGTCTGTCAGGCTCCTCAGTTCTAGGCACTTGGAAAACAATAACAAACCAAAGACCAAAGAGTTAGAAATAGTCCACAAAGCATAAAAGAGATGAAACGCACAATAAACAGAACCACACTGGAAATTCCTTATAAAATAAAAGTGAAACTTGAAGCGATGTAGTATATTGTCTTTAAGATGCTAGTATTTGGAAAGCCTAAAATATTATAGCAATAGAAATCACATAAATGTTTTATTTCAATCTGAAAATATCATGAGGCTGAATTTGTTGGTGTATTTACTGTGTCCTCTCTCTCAGCAGTTCCTCCCTCTGTTATTGGGCCTCTGCAATCTGAGCTTGACCTGGTTCCATCAAAGATTCTGAATTTTCACTTCTGGGAAAGGGTTTCAGGGAATTTTTATTATAAGGATGGTGGTAGATTTGGCAGTGTACTAGGCAGGACCCTGGTGCATGACTGCACTTCATTTCTGAAAAGTCCCTTTGGGGAAATTCACTAATCCTCCCTCTCCCTCCACTGCCCCAGCAACCTGCAGAAGGCTAGTGATGGCTGATCCCCAGTCCTTTTTGCCAGCTGGGGTATTAACATATTCCCCACACCTTCCCTCTTCCTTGCACAAACCACTAACCCTAGTGATGATTCCTCCATGGGAGAGTCCTGGGACTTTGTCAGAGAATTACCGAATCTTTCTTTGAGTATCACCTTTTTTTATAGTTTTTGTTTTTGTTCTTTACAGGAGAAAGGCGACCCCCATTCTATAATCCACCTTGATCTATTTGATCAGGTCTTATGAGGACTATCATGTTAGATATTGTGGCATCTTAGATATTTCTGCTTTATTATTTATTAATCCAAGTAGGGACTAATCATATGTACTAGTCAATGTACTCAGGAACTAGTAGCATAATTATTTCATGTTATCCCTTACATTATATGCATCAACACAAAATTAAAATTACAAATTTTGAAGTCTGAATCTTGAAACTCCTTTATATAATAACCATGATAAATATAATAAAAATAATATTGACAGTGTATTTCTACTAATGGTACCTTTTCATTTATTCTTTCTATTTAGTTCTCAAAATCAATTTATCTTTACCTTTAAGCAAAAATGGACTCAAAGAGTTCCTGCAGCTTTCTAACTGCCACACCTTATAGTATTTGTTGGCTGTTTCTTCAGCAGTAAGCAAACGACTGTTAAAAAAAGAATTAAAGTTTAAGACTAATATTATTTTGGGTTCTTTGGCACAATAAAATTTTGGAACTAGAGGGGGCTAACTTGGGAGGATTCTAGCACTTCCCTCCAAAAATTGTCACTAAAAAATACAAATCTAAGTAAAATACAAATCTAAGTAAAATTTCTGTGCTTACCATAACAAATAGTAGCTTTAACACAGATTTTTAATCAAAATGTTTTCCCTCTAAATAGAAATTCTGGATCCTCTATTAGCTGAGTTTCAGAACTATGGAAAAAATTCTCTCTGCTAGACCTTTTCAGGAAGAGACAGTCCCTAAAGTTCCGTTCAAGTCATTTAATTTTTATGACTTTGTGAGTGACATGAGTCTGTGTGTTTCGGGGGAAGGGGTTCTGCGGGAAAAAGGAGCTGTGATTTATACTGAGGTCAATAGAATAAGTGCTAATGGCAAGTATGCAGTGGACATATCCTAAGCAGATTGTTCCAAAGTCAGGTCTTTTAAGATGTTCATGTTGTTTACTTTTAGGAGTAATATATTCACACTTAAAATACTAAAAGTATAAGAGAGCCTGGCCCTATCACTTACTAGTTTCCATATTGCCAGGTTACCCAATACCCTTTTGGACACAAGCAATGGTATCTGATTATTGTAAGTCCTAAGATATTCTATGCATAAAAAACCAAATATGCACACAAATATTCGTATATTCTCTCCACTTTCTTACTATCATATATTCTCTCTGGGTGTTTACGATAGAGACTGCTCTATATCTTGTATTTTTCACAGAGACATCTTGGAAATTGTCTTTATTTGGAGAGATTTAACTAAAGACTTCTTGTTCTGAATTGCAGTTTGAGTTCTAGATATAGTCTATACCTACATTTCACGAACAGGAGACAAAGGATATGTTTGAAGTCCTGCACACAATGAATTCATTGAAGAATGCTGGTTTGTTAGGCGTAGATGAGTTAATGGCATGTCTAACTCTACTAGAGAACACAAAAATTTTAAAAAGTTCATAGTATTACATAAACATCAAATAATATAATTTAGAACTTTTTGTGAATAATGATTGTTTGCTCATTCTATTATACTAAAATATTTCCAGTAAGGAGATATTTGTATTACTTGAAATACAGAATAACAGTTAAATTTTCATCTATATAAGGAGTTACATATATATTTCATAGTATTTCAACTGCAATAGTGATGATTAAAAAAATACATTGACACTAAAGATTATATAAAAATCTAAGAAACATATGCATAGTAATGCTTTTAATTTTTGATAGCTTATATTGTCAGTACTTAGGAGATAGAACTATTTTTTACCCCTGTACTAGATAATGGAGAGTAATTTTTCACCTTGTAAGCCTATTTCACAATTATTTATTTATAGAGTGGGCTTGAAAATCTTATCCTCATTTTATTCATGAGTAGTCAGTGGTTTCTATCACTTTCATAATGTATAATTGATGTGATTCAATTATATATATTACTAAATAACAATCATTAACCAAGTAAGAGACAATATAATTTGGCATAACTCTGGAATGAAAGATGATTCTAAGATTCCCAATTTCATAGGCCAATAAAATTAACAATAATGATAGGATTGTTTTAGGTGGTTAAAAAGATTTTAAATTTACAAAGTATACTGTCATCAAAACTGCTTGTAAGATAAAATATAAATTTTAATATCTGAGATATAAGATTTCCATTTTTAATATTAACGTTTTTTCCTCCAATCCTCTTGTCAGTCTTTGTAAGTTTTTAATATATTATTCAGCTTTATTGCTAGAAGGTTAATGATAGTAAAAAAAAAATAAAGGGGTAAATAAAAAAAAAAAACTAAGATTGCAGTAATCAAATTTTAAAGATGAAAATGGCTTCATAATAGAGTTTACATGCAAATATATTGGAATTTTATGTCACATACAGGTAATCCCTGATAAATAAATGATGTATTCAAAATTTTTACCTAGTTTATTGCACTCTGGTTCCCATTGACTTTGAATGCCCAAAATCTCAATGGAGTTGCATTTCATATCCTCAATGTCAATTCCCTGTTTGGTAGTAAGATCTGAAAAAAAGGAAGTCTACTCTCAACAAAAAAGCTACAATATTATTTTTCTGTAGTCTTGTTCATTCCTCTCTGACAAAGACTGTGAAGGCTGGAAGTGTAAAACCACAGTCATTCATTATAGTCACTTATCCTTTTCAGTATTTTCAGATTTATGTCCTACGAATAAGTCCATGAGTTACCCTGCAATTAAAAAAAAGTTTTTTCTTTTTTTTTTAATTAAATAATTTTTCAAATTGAAGTAACATTGTTTAACAACACTGTGTGATTCAAAGGTACAGGTTCATACCTTGTCAGCTGTATGTTACCACTTTATACCCATCACTACAATACACAGAGTCCTCTACCACATCCAGTGGGCCCCCTCTTCTCTTTGCTCCCTCCATACCCTCTCCCACCCGCAGCCTCAGTTCTCAGTAAGATTTCTAGAGTTTGGTTTTGTCTGTCTGTTCCTTTGTTTTGTTTCATCCAGTATTTGTCTTTCTCCTTCAGAATTATTTTACCTAGAATAATCCCCTCTATTTCTAGCCATGTTTTCACAAATGGCAAGATTTTATCTTTTTTCTTAACCAAGTAGTATTCCACTGTGTGTACACATATATATGTATATATACATATATATATCACATTTTCTTAGGTTGTTTCAATAATTTAGTTATTGTAAAGAGTTCTGCAATGAACATAGTAATACATATATCACTTTAAATTAGTATTTGTGTATTCTTCCACACTGCAGCTTTAAACTGCTATATCTTGAAGTTCTAGTATGACTTTGCTCCACTTACTGCACCACTTATGGGCTGGCTTTTCATTCTCTTGCTTTGACTTGTATCATGATCAATAATTCACTTGATTTAGTCTCATCTGCAAGAATTCCTTCAAGTCTGTGTTTCACTGATGGCAAACACCTGTTCTCAAGTATATTAAAAAGTCTCCCTTCACTACTCCCTAGTATTATCTTTGTTCATTTCAACTGGAATTTAGGAAGGTGGAATCAAATATCTGGGCTCAAGCTGCCATGAAAATAATTTTAAAATATTTACTAATTTTAACTGGGATAAAGCCATCTAAATTCTAGGTTGTAACTCTCTTAAGTCATCTGATTCCATGAATCATCATACTACTTTGAGCTGCTTCATACTTAATTAAAGTCAGCACAGAAGTTGCTAGGATATAAGAAGTTGTCAATGTATAAAAGAAAACAGTTCTTAAAACATCAGTAGAGTCATAGTAGAGTCATTTATTTGTCAGCACAGAAGTTGCTAGGATATAAGAAGTTGTCAATGTATAAAAGAAAACAGTTCTTAAAACATGAGTAGAGTCATAGTAGAGTCATTTATTTGTACTGGTACCTTGGAATGATTAGATTAACCTCAGAAACATTCTAAGCTTGCAAATGCATAAAGAGACAATGAGAAGAATGTTATCTATAACTTTGAGATTTTACCATATCACCTGCAGAACACAAATCTACAAGGTCAGAAAAAAAGTTTAAGGAGCATGCATTTTTACAAACATTAAGTAGCAACTTTTTTTTTAAGTAGCAGATTTTTAAGTTATTTCTTACCTATTTTGAAAAGGTTTTCATTTTCATCTACATAATCTATTATTTCTGGCATTAAGTTTAATGATTTCTTCAACTCTGAGAGTGAAGGAATATCAGTTTCTTGTTTGAGGCTTGTAGGTATTAAGAATTCACACTCGAGCAAAGTCAATGGCTGAAATAATACGTAAAACAAGTTTACAGGGAAGGTTTCAAAACAAATATTTCTGTATTTGTAAATAGATATATTTTCTTAATTGGTCTACTAAATTTTAAAATGAACTCACACTTGAAAATTTTGATGTACGCATGCACTATGAAAAGGAAGTACAGCAGCCAAAAATAAATTACAAGCAATGTTCTCTTTGAGAAATGTCCTCTATGGTCATCGGTTATGTTAGTATAGGTGCAGAAATACTTTCTGTTGGGTTAACAATAAATTGAATATGCTAAGTTAAAAACAGTCAGAGGAGCAGATAGGAGTTGATGAATGGGGAAAAATGAAGAGAACAGATGAAGAAGAATGGATATTTATTGCACCCCATGAAATTTCTTTCTCTTTTTCATTCCTATAGAAGCAAACCAACAACTGAGACTATGTGCCTAACTCTCACAGTTAATGAGGGAGAGAGGAGAGTGGAGAAAAAGGGGTAACAGGTGAATAAGTATCTTCCATGTGTTTTAAATGTTTAATTGTAAGGAAACTCTTTAAATGCCTTAAGACCATTGTGCATACACACATATGAAATGTTTTAAGAAAGTCCCAGATATAAAACACTTTGAGTTGTCTTCAAAAAAATTTTTAAGTAATTTCAAAATGCATCTAATCTAATCTATACAGGTCTTGATTTTTGAGTTTGTTAAATAGCAAACAGTTATTTGCACTCTCAACTGCTAGAATACTTTATATACTAAAATATATTATTAATTTTGTGTGTAATTAGAACTATAAGCTAGAAAAGAAATGTTGCCTTTATCTTTAATATGCAAAGATGCTATATCTTCCTTATTAATCACTGGCAGATCTAAATGCAATCTCAGATCTATATTCTTACTCCTTCTCAATGAGACCACTTATAGTTCAAGTACTCTGTTTTATATATCTCACAAACCAACATTTTTAGCTCTAGTCCCCAATTTTTAATTTAGAACAGGACTACAGTAGGGATATTGTAAATCATGAAAATCATGGGGAGAGGTTTTCAATTTCCATATACATGAGCTACACACCAGACCAGTTAACTCAGAATACATCTGGGCAGGATCCAGGCTTCAGTATTTTATTACAACTCTCCAAGCAATTGTGTGTAGCCAAGATTTAAAATCATGGTCTTAGAAATTAATTTGACTCCTTAATCGACACAACCTATTATTAAGTCTTTTCAACTTGACAATAGCAGACGGTCAATGTATATTATTAAAATTTATAAAAGAATGCTTTGATGACTTTTATTTAAAAAATATTGCTTAAAAACAAGTAGTACAGCTTCATTTCAACCTACTCTGTCTTCCAGCTTCCTCGGAGAAAAGTTTTCTTTATCCATGTAAGAATCTTTTATCACAAAATCTTTTATATCTCCTTGAAAAGAGAAACGTTCCCTTAATAAAAAACAAAAGACTGAATTAGTGTTTACTAATAGCAAGATATACACTAAATGTAGCCAGTCAAAATACATAATACATTAAAGAGATAAAGCAGTGATAAAATGTTATTATTGCTAACATGTGGACTGTGTACAAAGAACATTTTCTCCTCTGAAAAATATGTACAACTTTGAGCAATAACTACCTGGGAACATCAGCTTCTGTGAAGATCTGTCCTTTGAAATCTAAAAGGGGGTCTTCTACCAAAAATACTTTCAGCCTACTCAACAAAGTATGCACAGTTGGCAGATGATTTCTATAGGATGCCAAGTTATTTACAAAAATTATTTCTTCATCAATAGAAAAATCTGAAAAAAAAAAGAAATATAAAGAAATAAGAAAAAACTAGAATGATTTACCAAGGATCTATATGGTTTTTGCAGCCAACCATTAGAGTTGAGTTTTTTCTTTAGTTCTCCATTGTACCATGCCTATAAATAAAGCAT
Source organism: Uropsilus gracilis (assembly GCA_004024945.1). Taxonomy (NCBI): domain Eukaryota; kingdom Metazoa; phylum Chordata; class Mammalia; order Eulipotyphla; family Talpidae; genus Uropsilus; species Uropsilus gracilis. The sequence goes on along the minus strand of PVHY01002216.1, from coordinate 75,697 downwards.
GTACTGGCACCTAGGTAAAAGTTTGTAACTATTAATATTATTTAGTAAACTGTGCAGTGACCAAATATCCAGGAAGAGTTATAGTAGCTTACTTTTTTCAACAAAGATTAAGTTTAATCAATGGGGGGCAATATCTTGTGCATTTATATATCAAAATAACTAGGGATAGCCTAAACAAAACTGTAAAATACAAAGGCATCTACTTTTGTAAAATTTTACGGATCCTAGTTCTTTTCCCCCTCTGTAACCTTTTCGAAAGAAAGTCTACAGATTTGTATATTTTTTTCATAACTTTTATGGCATCATTTTGCAGGAACTGGGTTACAACAGCTCAAGCTTTTTTCTGTTGGAGGGAGCACACACAAAGTGTATTTCATTGGGTGGAAGGCAGAGACTTCAGTTGAACCCAAGTATCTGTCTTTTTTTTGGCTAATTGTTTCTTGATCATTTTCTTTTCTTTTTGTTCACCTTTTTTTCTTACATTGTTGTATCTGATCATTTTCTTTCCAGTTTCAGGAAGCTACCTTGGCTGCTAGAATGCTTAACGACATTTAGCCTGTTGTCAAGAATCTTGTCTTTTACTTGCTATATGCTGGGCAACATTGTAGACTCTTCTAGTTTTGCTATGTTAGCATTTGTGGGGTCTTCCTTTTCGAACATTGCCCATTCCCTTGCTTATAGTTTTGCATGTATGTGGCCAAAGGAACAATCCCACATTTTCCAAATGGCCTAAAGGACATATAGTGGGATATCTTTCTTTTTTCCCTTGATTACTACGGCAACTTACTGGAAGATGGTGGTTCTGGGAAATGGGCTCACTTTACCTCTTACGGTCTCCCCAGAGACACTGATATACAAGGAATGGAGATGGTCTATGAGACCTACAAATGAAACCCATTTTATCACTCTTAAGTTATCCAAACATGGTTGTTATAATAAGTTACAACAAAAGCTCTGTAGCAAAGTATCTACTTAAGAAGTGATATATTTTATTTATTAGGAAACACTACTGCCAAAAAGTTAGCTGCTGTAATAATTGCTCCTCTGTATCCCTACCCTACCATGTTTGCATTACTTTAGAATCTCAGCTATGTCAATGCTTTAATAGTCTTTGAGCAAAGAGAGAGAACATGAAACATGCCCCTTATTTTTCAATAAGCTCCTGAATAGAAAGGAAAATTTAAGTTCATATGAAGCACTACTCAGGAGGCCAAACTCTCAAAAGCAAAAGCCACACTGTTCTGGGCAGTGGCATGGCATGAGAGGGACAGCATGGAGTGATGCCTTCCAAGACCAAATACACCACTGATAACACATGTGCTGGAAACATATGTGGTATAAAGTAGGCAGAGAGGGAACATCCTTTCCCTACAACAACTTGAAATGCCACAGGAGAAGTTATAAGATAGCCCATTGAAAGACTGTTTAACTGAACCTGTTATGTTCCTGATAATCTTGTGGCCAAGAGTGTCCTATGATAAATTTGACATATTTTTCTAATATACCAAAGAAAGTTAGATGATTTCATGTGAAAGCAGGGCTTATCTGATACTAAAATTTAAAATAGTTCCTTTATAATTCTGTTCCATAAATACTAATCAAGTCATATTAATAGTAAAAATCCAAACAGCATTAGCTTATATCTCTGTCTCCAACTTCCACTTCTAAACACAGACCCTCTAGAATTCCCTTCCTATAATCTCATCTTAGTATTTCTGGGGAACAGAGACAGTATCAGTTGAGATCTTCTTTCCAAATCTCCTATTTTTGATGGTGCCACTTGAGGGCAGCATCACACCACAAGCAAAGTTCTTTATAACAATCATCACCAAGATTGTTTTACCAAGTGTGCTACTTTCTTACATTCTTAATGTCTATGCAGCATTTCCTGGAGATCTTACTTTAATATAGCTATTACAAGTACCAATACAAATATGATATCACTGTTTCCCTCTATTGTAAATTGTTAAATTGTCATAGGAAAGAAGTTTCTACAAGAAGCAAAAAAAAAAAAAAAGTTTATTGACAGGAAAGACACAAGGCTTTTTCTTTGCAGAAGATGCTTTTGCCGCGATAACTAAATGGAAATAAATGAAGCAGCTCACCGAAGTGTTTGATAAAAAAAACATAAGATCAATGGTTTTCAAATATATATTTTTGATATAAACCTAATCAAAAGATAATGGGAAAAAACCTCATATGTAATCAAATATCAAGGAATAATCACAATAAAAATGTGAAATGAAACCATATGGAAGCATATGGAAGAAAACAGAAACTGCAATGGGATCATTTAAGAAAACTTGAAGAAAAGGCAATATAAACCATTTTCTCCACAACGGCTACAGGGAACAAAAAGTCCTAATCACATGTCAATTTCTCAATAGGTCTATTTCAGAACTTAAAAAACTGATAACACAGTAAATCTGAAAGAACAGAATAGATATAAGAATAGGAGAAATATAACAAAAAAAGACTACTAAAACATGTTGTACTTATTCATTAAATACTTAAAACACTATAATACTGACACATTAGACACATTAGTAGAAGTTAAATATCCATAAATAAACTCTAATGTGAATAAAGATTTGGCAAATGATGTAAGTAGCATTTCTAATCAATGGGAAAAGGAAATAATGGGACAATTGCCAAAACATTTGGGAAAAAATGCTTTCTATTTTTACTTTTAAACAACCGTGCAGCTGCATGGATGGAGCTGGAAGGGATTATGGTAAGTATAAGCCAGAAGGAGAAAGAAATAAAGAAATACCAGATGGTGTCACTTATATATGGATTATAGAAAAAAATCAAACAAATGGTTAGACAAAGACAAACACTAAAACCACCCCCCTGGAAGCTGCAGATATGGGTATCCAGAGTGGGAGTGGAAGGGGAGGTTGGGGGGGGGCTGCGAGAGAGTACATAATTTTTAATGGTAAACCATTAAAGTATTTCTCCTATTGTTGGGAACAAGGATGGCAACTATTACTGCTTTTACTGAACAATAAATGCAGGTTCTATGTAGTAGTATAGTAAGACAAAAAAGAGAAAAGTTGTAAAGGAAAAAACAGATGGCCAGTGAAATCACTATCTGGAAGAAATATCTGCACTCCCATGTTCATTATGGCATTTTCATAATAGTCATGGTATGAGAACAACTAAGCATCTGTTGACAGGTACATAAATAAATGTGACATACAGATAAACACTTACAAGGATATTGCTCAGCCTTAAAAAAGAGAACACCCATTTGTGACATGGATGAACCTGGAGGGCATTATGCTAAGCAAATTAGCTAGACAGAGAACAACAAAAACTAAACAGTATTTCACTGTTTGTGAAATCTTGAAAAAAAGTAAAACTCAAGGAAGTAGCTAGTTTGGTTGTCAGTGGCTGGGGTTGGGGTATAGGAAAAACAGGGAAAGGTTGGTAAAAAGGTACAAACTTCCAGTTAAAAGATAGTCTGAGGATTGAATTATAACATGGTGGCTATAGTTGATAATACTGTAGTGTATAATGGAAATTTGCTGAGAGGAAGTAGTACTTTAGACTTTTTACCCCCAAAGAGATTAATATATGAAGCGATAGATGTGTTGTATACTTTTAATATAAATTTTGATTTGTCTATTATACCTCAATAAAGCTCAAAAAGTGAACCTGTAGGTGACTGGTAAAACCAGGGGACTGTTGCTTTTTTTAATTTTAAACCTTAAGTAACTATTTGACTCTCTAAACTATATACACACTTTATTAACAATAAGCTACATTTGCTTTTATATCTGTGTATTCATAAAATGGTTACACTTATTGACCAATATGGGAAAATTACAGAAAAATTAGTAGCTATCAACAAACCAACAATAAAAGAAAATGCTTGAATTTAACTCACAACTTAGTAATAAAACATAGCTATAGTCTTATAAAACAAAGCAAATCTATAGTATCAATTAAATTTCAAAGCATAATATATCCTGTTTAATTTAGATATTTGTGCTACAACTATCCCAATCCAGGTAGGTTCATCTTTGGTTCTAGCAGCTAAATAAGAATTTTGGAGTCCTTGGTGGATTTCACAGGCTTTAATGTTCTCAGTGAACCAAGTATACAAGCACATCAAGCAGGGAAGCTGGGTTGACAAAGAAGGCTAGTCAGGACAGGGGTACTGGGAGGCAGGTGAGCCCCAATTTCCCAGGAATCTTCACATTCTCTCTCCCTGGCTTTCTTTCCATGTTCTCTTCTCCCAGGGTGACGCCATCCTTTTAGCCCCTCCTTTCAGGCCCAGGTGTGCTCACTTAAGCATGCATATATACCCACTGGGTGCATACACACAATCATGGGAAGGATGCAACACTACAAGTGATGGTCATTGAGGTTAGGTCAAAGGGTAAAAACATTGAAGACTCAATCTACAACAATGAAACCAAAGTATCTAGAAATCAATGTAACTGCAAAGAAAATAAGTGAAATTGCAAATTTAAATTTATAAAGTGAAGTACAATGACATATAATGACAAGATCCTTAAAGAAGTATAGGATATAGACAATTTATAAATATTTAGGAAATTCAAACATTTTCCTGAGAAGTACATAGTAGTTAAAGAAGCTTCTGATGCTAGCTGATAATAAATAGTATGGAATTTGCCAATAGTAGCTTTTAGAATGCCATACTAGTAATAATAGCAATGTATGGGTAACCTGTTTTTTAACATGCAGTTTCTTTATATGTACATATATATAATTTAATGCAAACAAAAATTTTAATAAGAAGTTAGAAGAAAGTTTAGTAACTCACAAAATCGTACCACTTTTAAGAGTAGATTTGGACAATGATCAAATCTTCTGATTCCAAATTCAGACTTTTCCTACTATATTATGTTCTCAGTTTTAGTCAGTCTCTCTACTCCTTAGTTTCTCTCCTCTCTTTCTACCCACTACTCCTCAAACAATGATAGATTTAATTCTACGTTTACCACCACACCTATTTGTCAACACTAAAATTTTTATATACAAATAATGTATCTACACAAGTATAGCAGTAAAAGAAACAAATTATTTTTCATGTTCAACCTATAGCATATCTTAAATGACAATTATTTAACAGAAACTAAACATTTTTAATTTAAAAGAAGGATAATTATCATACATATAAGAAAGGTAATTCTAATCAAGTTTTTATATTATTGAGAGAATTCAGTACCCTCTAGTGAGGTGAGAAATTTGCAATAAAGTTTGGATTAAAATATGATTTTAATTATTATGTATGGTAAAACAGGTGAATTTCCTGACCCAACATTCAATTATTTCATTTCTCCTTTCAATTATGGCTTCCTATAACCCAGATGCACTTCAAAATACTTTACATATTTTACAAATTTAATATAGAATCAGATTGCTCTGTCATCAGCTCTGTACCCAGATGCTCATATCACTGTAGCAATATGTTATGAGTACACTATGATCAAATCCCTGAATCTATTTTGAAGCCTAGCAGACTAAGCCCCCTCAACAATCTAATTTGAAAAAAGGGATTAATATGAAAGAGAAAATAATTCCCTAATGCGGTAAAGCCTAAAATATAATTTTGTCAATGAATTTTTTAATAAAACATAAATTCTTTAATTTACATGAATTAAAAAAGCTCACTGAAATGAAAACATGAATATCAGTAAGAAATGTTTAACAAGGGAATAACAGATGTTTTACCTTGATTCTGTGCTTCAAGTGTTGGATATTTTTCTAAATAGTTGACAGGTGTGAAGACTTCACTGTAGTCCTTATGGAAATATATGCTGGCTTCCTCTGTATCAGTTTGGGAGTCTGGGTTTGAACTTGGAACAATTTCCTCAGATTCATAGTTAATCAGGTTTGCCATTCCTGTGTCTGTTTGTCTATGATATAAAAATATTGATTTATGTATGTCCTGTTTTAAAACATTTTCATTAACAAATGATATATGTTCATTGTAAAAAAATTCCAAAATTCCAACAGATACAGAGAAAAATTACCCATCGTTCCACCATTCAAGCAATGAATTAAAAAATTATGACACTCAGCTGGTGTCAGAGCTTTGCTTATTGTTATGGGAAAACTTCACCCCTACATTTTGGGAATGGGTGTAGAATTTCAGTACAATTTAATTTATATGAAATGTCCAGAACATGTAAATCTAGAGAGATAGAAACTAGACTAATGGCTGTCTATCAAAAAAAAAGAGGGGAAAGAATTGGGGAGTGACTGTTAATAGGTACAGTATTTCCTTTTATGTTTGGTTGTACAACTTGAAATATAATGTACTAAAAACCACTACATTGGACATTAAAAATGGTTGAATTATATGCTTATGAATTGTATCTCAGTAAAGTTGCTATATAAACTAAACCAAAACAAAAATTCTGGTGGACTGAGTTTTACTGGCCCAGACTGAGTTTACATGGCGCAAAGAGCTCACACCCCAGCAGCCCAGTGGGACCCAGGTGAGAGCTCCAGCCAGCACCAGACTACTTCCAGTTGCCAAGGTAATGCACCTGGAAGACAGGGTGGGGCTGTGAGCTTTGCAAATGAATGGGCCTCTGCTATACAGACTGAGGCATGGACTGAGTTTTACTGGCCCAGGGAAATACAACTTGGCAGTGAAGAGCCTGGTAGCCCAGAAGTGTCAGCCCCACTGCATGGTACCGGCACAGACTAGAGAACCAAGGACACTCACTACTACCCAAGAGCATCAAGACATCCCGGTCAAAAAGGTTTATACGACAAGCCCTAGACGCTCGGAGGCACTAACAAATATTTAAGACCCATCAATCTAAAAGAGGAGAATCAACGGAAAAAGAAGACAGACAATACAATAGAAACCACATCTACTTATCACATCCACTCTCTGAAAAGGAACTTGTCCCCCAAAATAACCAACAGAAACAATATATCACCACCACAGCAGCAAAAGCACAAAGGTGAAATTAACCACAACTAGATAGGCTTTGACATGCCATCTAATACTAGAGCAAGTCCGAAAGGAAAACACAGGAAGGAGGAAGAATACAAATACTCAAGCATGCTCTAAGAAAAATAACTCACCAACAAAGGATAAACAATCTGCAGAAACCTATAACATAGATGACACAGAAGAAATGCTTTATGTGTCAGACAAAGAATTCAGAAGCAATGTGATAAAAGCACTCAAAGAGGCCAAGGAAGAGGAGAAAAAAAGGGAAAGCAAAAATTTAGAAGCTTTCAACAAACTAAAAGAAGTAGCAGAAAAATAAAGAATGCAACAAAATGAGCAATATCATTGACAAACAGAAAAATGAAATTGAAGCCCTAAGTAAGCTGCAGGAGATGCAATGCATAAGAGGAGCAATAGAAGAGCTCAGAAATGCAGGGAAAAGCCAGGAAAGCAGATTAGAAGAAATAGAAGAACGAATTAGCACACTAAAGGATACAGAAGTAGAGAGGATGAAGAAAGAGAAAGAGAAAAAAAAAAGTAAGAAGACAGAAGGAAAAAAATCAGAAATCTGTCAGATACATTAAAGAAAACAAATATAAGAGTAGTTGGAATTCCAGAAGGAAAAATGAAAGACATAGGATCTGAAAGCCTTTTCAATGAAATAATGGAGGAGAATTTCCCAAATTTGAAGAAATGAAAATAGATATACAGGAAGCAAAAAGGACACCAAACTACTTTAATGAAAGAAGAAACACAGCAAGACACATCATAGAAAAACTTTCAAGAGCCAAAGATAAAGAAAAAATTATGAGAATAATGAAAGGAAACAGATAACCTACAAAGGAAAACCCATTAGACTGACCTCAGATCTCTCAGAAGAAGCACTCCAGGCAAGGAGAGAATGGGGCCACATCTTCAAAACACTCCAAGACAAAAAGTGCCAACCAAGAATATTCTACCCAGCAAAACTATCTTTCCTTTATGAAGGAAAAATTAGAACCTTCTCAGACAAACAAAGCCTCCAGAAACTTGCTACCACCAAACCCCCATTCCAAAGAACTCCTGCAAGAAGCCCTAAGAACGAAACCCGCAGAAGAATAAAAGGAATGAATAATAAAAAGAAAAGAAAGAAGAAACTAAAGCAGAACCCCAAATGACCACCAGGAACCCAATGTTAGAACCTCAAACATCAATAATTACTTCAAATGTCAAGGGACTAAACTCATCAATCAAAAGATACAGAGTTGCACACTGGATTAAAAGACAGAATCCAACATTCTGCTGCCTCCAAGAAACACATCTGATCCCAAAAGACAAGCATAGATTGAAGGTAAAAGGATGGGAAACAATTCTACAAACAAATGCCCCCCCAAAAAAAAGCAAGGGTAGCCATTCTATAGCAAACAAACAGATTTCAAAATAAAAATAGTGACAAAGGATAAAGAAGGGCACTTACCTAATGGTTCAAGGGTAAACCAACCAAAAAGACATAACAATTATCAACATATACTCACCAAATGAGGGTACACCAAAATTCGTAAGACAGTACCAAGATTCATAAGACAGCTACTAAGAGAACTGAAAACAAATATGGATGAAAACATATGTGTAGTAGGAGACTTCAACACCCCACTCTCAGCAAAGGACAGATCAAAAAAACAAAAGCTATACAAGGACACAAAAACCTTAAAAGAAGACCCAGACAAAATGAACCTAATAGATATCTACAGGACACTACACCCACAAGGAAAAGAATATACTTCTTTGCAAATGCACATGGATCATTCTCTAAAATTGACCACTTTCTAGGCCACAAGGCAAACATGAATAAATACACAAAGATTAAAATAATACCAACTTTTTTTTTCAGACCATAAAGGTATCAAACTAGAAATCAACAATGAAAAGAAAGCAAGAACATCAAACACTTGGAGTCTGAACAACTTGCCACTAAATGAAGAATGGGAAGAAATTAAAGAAATTAAAACTTATTTCAAAACAAACGACAAAGAAGACACAACATCCCAAAATGTCTGGGATGCAGCAAAAGCATATCTAAGAGGAAGGTTCATAGTAATACAGGCCCATATCAAAAAAAAGTATATATACACAATGAAATATTACTCATCAATTTAAAATGACAAATTTGATGATTTTATGATAACATGCATATACTTAGAAGAAATCATATTAGCAGAAACAAGTAAAAAAAAAAGACAGAAACCAAATGGTTTCACTAATATATGAGATATAGGAAAAAAAATAAAAGCCATGAGGAAAAGTCAAAACAAGCTAACCACCAAACTGAAGCATACAACTTGGGGCAGGGGGGAAGAGGGGAACAGTGGGGAGGGTGGGGGGCATGAATCCCTGGGATTACAAAGATGTGAAATTTATATATAAATAATTTTTTAAAAAAACAAAAACAAAAATCCTTTGGTAGTTTGAATTTTAATTCTAAGTATTGAATAGTTAGAAATTACTTACTCTGAGTCGTAGTTTATTATATATAATATTGGGATAGTATTGTTCACCTAACACAGTTATAAATTACAGAGGATATAAATATATGTGCAATGTCTTATATTCAACTGTATTCATGTGAGTGCAGCAAGTGACAGAAGAGCAGAGAATATTGTTAGGTATTTGTCTTATTCTATTTAGCCATGTGTTCTGTTCTGGAAGCTAGGAAGCCTAATGAATGTTCTTTATAATCTTTTTTAATTTGCCCTAGCCTCCATAATACAGCTTCAATACCTATTTTAGCCTTTCCATCAAGCTATCTTAATTTTTTGGTAAAAGCTATGTTTACTCTAATAGTATATACTGGTTAGGAATTCAATGTGTCATTTAAACTATACTGGTAGTTTTTAAAACACTAGAATAGTTTTGTTGCTGTCAGTGCTCTATTGCAAGTTGCATAGCACTATAAAAGCTAATGTATGCCCTGCTAGTTTCAGTGTGCAGTTTTGCAGAAATAAGGCGTTTAGAAACACAAGGGGAAAATAGCCATAAAATGTTAAAAACAGTACACCAACAAAGTAGTGAAAGAATTTAGGTCTTAAAATCAACATCAAAAAGTAACAAAAACAGGACCCAGAAGCAAAGAGAGGAGAGGAAGAAAGAAATATCAAGATTTAGGAAATGTATGTAGTGTTGATGGATAAAACTGTAGTTCCTAAATTATTTAAGATAAAATTTCAGTATGGGAAATCACTATAGCTTCTGTTCAATTTTGCTGTGAACTATTATTTCTCTAGAGAACAAGTCTATCAAAAAATTAAATTTTACTGCATGAAATTAAATTGAAATTAACAATAGCTTAAGCACACACAACAATCTGGAAGTTAAAAGTTCATGACTAGTACAGCATTTTTCCCAATTTGCAGGGACAGAGGTTCCTTTAGTTCCACTCTGCCACTCCTCTTAGTGGATCAGTATGTCCAAAATAGTTGCAAGAGCCAATCATTACATCTATATTACAACATCAGGATGGAGGAAAGTGAAGGAGAAAAACATGGCTCTTCTTTTTAAGGGCACATTTTAGAGTTACCTGTTTTGCTCAAATGCAACTAAGGAAAACTTAAATTACTAAAACTTCAAGATGTGAATAATAACTAAATTCTTCCTGGATCTAATTAGCACTCTGCATGAAGTGAAGCAATAGAGCAAATTATTTACATTTGCACTGAAGTCTCTAATTTGCATCTAGATTAACAACGTAGAATGGGTTAAATGGTCATCTTTATATTATCCTCCCTGTTCCTATCGCTTTCATTTCATTTCCCCACACTGTGCTGTAATTATTGATTTATAAATCTCTAGCCCCCGTTTTCTTGTATTCTTTGATAGTAGGAATTTATGTGTTATTTGCTTTTGTACCATGTATGGAGCACATGGAATTACATTCAGTAAATATTTTATGAATGACTGAAATAATAACAAATGTTTTGAAAAAACATGTTCAAAAACTAGCTTTTAATCTGCATTTATACTTCAGGAGAAAAAGACCATTTTAAATATAAAAGAGTCTATACTTTCTACAGAAGTTTATTCATTGATTAGAAGCATAATATCATATTCACTATGTTTCTGTGATCTTTTGCAACACAAACGCATGGATAACAATTCACTTGCTAAAAAAGAGGGCATGTTTAAAAGAAGATATAATCATTCATATTAACCTCTCCTTTGCAGTTCACATTAGGGACTTTTTTTTTTTTTGGTCAGACAAAAGATGAAAATTTGTGGGGATATAAAATAAAAAACTCCCAAAATAAATAAAATATAAGAAATATAAGAAATATAAAATATAAGAAATATAAGAAATGGAAAAATATTCTATGTTCATGGATTGGAAGAATAAACATTATTAATATGGTCATATTACTTAAACCCATTTACAGACTAAATGCAATACCTATCAAAATTCAAATGATATTTTTCAAGAAAACAGAACAAGCAATTTAAAAATGTGTAGGAGCCCACAAACGATCTGGAATAGCCAAAGCAATCCAAGAGAAAAGAACGGAGGTATCATGTTCCCTGACTTCCAACTACAAAGAGATAGCAATCAAAACAGTATGGTATCAAAATGAAAACAGAAACACATACCAATCAAATAGAACAGATAGTCCAGAAATAAACCCACACAAATATGGTGAGTTAATCTATGACAAAGGAGGAAACCATACCATGGAAAAAGGAAAGCCTCTTCAACAAATAGTACTGGGAGACTTGGACAGTCATGTATAAAAAATGAAACTTTTTTCATTAACTCCATACATAAAACTTAATTAAAAATGGATTATAAGGCCGGGCATGGTGGCTCGTGCCTATAAGCTTCATCCTATGAAGCGGCCGGGGCTAGGGATCACAGTTCGAGTCCCGCCTGGGGCCCGTAGCGAGACCTAGTTCCAAAAAAATAGCTGGGCATGTTGGTGCGCGTCTGTAATTCCAGCTACCTGGGAAGCTGAGGCTGGGGATTGCTTGAGTCTGTGGTACCCTGGGCAACGAGAGCCTGCGGTTCCACAGGCAAAAATAGCGAGACCTAGTCTCAATAAAAAAATTAAAAAAAAAAAAGACTTGACTATAAGACCTGGATTCATAAAATACATAGAAGAAACAGGCTATACACTCATGGATATCAGCCTCAGAGACATATTTGGGGACCCATCTCCAACAGCAAAGTAAAAAGCAAAAGTAAAAAAACTGAACTATAAATGAAGGACAACATAGACAGCTGGGACTATATCAAACTAAAAATCTTCTGTACAGCAAAAGAGACAATAAACAAAATAAAAAGAAACCAAACCAAATGGGAAAAAATTTTTGCCTGCCACAAAAGTGATAAGGGTTTGATAACAAAGATTCAAAGGAAGCCTGGGTATGGTGATGCACACCTGTAATCCAAGTGCTGGGAGGCAAGAGGCCCAGGATGGCTTGAATACGTGGGTTTGAGACTATCCTGGACAACATAGCAAGATCTGGTCTCCGAAAAAGCAGGCGGGTGTGGTGGCAGGCGCCTGTAATCCCAGCTACCTGGAAGGCTGAGACTAGGGATCACTTTTTTTTCTAAAAAAAAAAAAAAAAAATCTACAAGGAACTCACACAACTTAGCAAAAACAAACAAACAAAAAGGCCCAGTCAAAAAATGGGGAGAACTAAAAAGACACTTCTGCAAAGAGGAAGTGCAAATGGCCAACAGACACATGAAAAAATGCTCAACATCACTAGCAATCAGGGAAATGCAGATCAAAACCACAATGAGATACAACCTGACACCAGTAAGAATAGTCCACATCAAAAAAAAAAGGGGGGGGGAGGACAAGAAGTGCTGGAGTGGATGTGGAGAGAAAGGAACACTCTTACACTGCTGATGGGAATGTAAACTGGTACAATCATTAAGGAAAGCAGTGTGGAAGACCCTCAAACTAATGAAAATGGAACTACCATTTGACTTAGCAATAGTTTGTCTGGGAATCTACCCAAAGGAGACCTCAATGTGGGTAAAAAGGGACACCTGTGCTCGGATGTTTACTGCAGCACTATCTATAACTGCAAAGACATGGAAACAACCCAAATATCCCCAAACAGATGAATGGATGAAAAAGATGTGGTATATATACACAATGGAATATTACTCATCAATTAAAAATGACAAATTTGATGGATTTGAGATAACATGGATGGAGCTAGAAGAAATCATATTAGCAGAAAAAAGTCAGAAAGAAAAAGACAGAAAACAAATGAATTCATTAATATATGGGACATAGGAAAAACAAGCAAAAGGCCAGGAGGAAAAGTCAGAAAAAGCAACACCCAAACTAAAGTACACAACTAGGGTTGGGCGATGGGTGGGACTGGTCAGGGAAGGGAGGTGGTAGGTGAACCCTGGGGAATACAAAGATGTGAAATATATATATATATATATTATATATATATATAAATACATTATAAAAAACTGAACTATATAAAATTAAGAAAACATTGTACAGCAAAAGGAACCAAGACAAAAACAAAAACACAAATCATGAATTGAAGGAAAATATTTGCATATCACATGCCAGGTAAGGGGTTAATTTCCAAGATAAATAAAGTACTTATACACTAGCAGCATAACTAATAATTAAGTCAAAAAAATCGCAAAAGACCTAAACAGATACTTCTCAAAAAAATTCACAGGCACAAGAAAACATGTTCAACATAATTTATTTTAAGACATCACATAAGATATCTTATTATCACATAAGATACCACAAAGAGATACCTCTTGCTCCAGTGAGAATGGCCTATTTCAAAAAGACTGGAAACAAGTGCTGTTGAGTGTGGAGAAAAAGGAGTACTCATTCACTTTTTGTGGGAATGTAAATTGGTGCAACCTCAATGCAAAACAGTATGAATGTTTCAAAAAAAATTGAAAAGTTAAACGTGCAACTATTATGTAATCCAGTCATTCCCTCCTAGCTACTAACCTCAAGAAATAAAAGCATATTTTTTCAGAAAAAATATTGAAATATTATATAATCCAGCAATACCATTGTTATTTATCTGAAGAATATGGTAAGTTCAAAAAGATTTTTGCACTCTTATCTTCATAGCAGCATTATTTACAATAGTTAAGTCATGGAATCAACCTAAAAATCTACTGACACTCCCCTAGATAAAGAAGTTGTGGTATATCTACTCAGTGGACTACTACTCGGATATTTTAAAAGAGAAAATAGTGCCTTTGGGACAATATAGGTGGATCTTAAGGTGATTACACAAAATGAAATCAGTCAAAAAGTGAAAGACAATTACTGTATGATTACTTTTAGTTGTAGAATATTACTAACTGTAGAAAATAAACAACAAAATAGCTCTTAGACTGCAAAAATAGTAGTTACCATAGGGAAGGGAGTACTGAGGTGTAAGGTCATAATATATTGGCACTAGAGTTTGGTGAAGGTTAAGGGAAGCATCTATGTGTATTGAGGTGTAAAGCTGTACTGCCAAATTTATGTATTTATGTAAACAAATGGCAAATCAATAAAATTTTGATGAGAAAAAAATAAAGGACCATTTCTGTCTAGGGAATTTATTGTTTATCATTTAGATGTAAAGAGGAAATGTGAGTTTAAAGATACATACTTCTCAAGAAAATCCTCCACAAAAAGACTTGCTTTCCATTGATCCAAGATTGAATTATCAGTCATTCCCCAAACTGAAACAGCTGACACTAGATAGAAGAAAGATAAATATTAATTTCTAGAGTTTTCTTTTAACTCTTAATCCAAGGGTGGCAAACATTTCTTTTACATTGTGGTGTTACCTTTATTTGCTTGCAAAAGTAACATTTTCCAAAGGGATACCAGATTCCATATATTCAAATAATCATTCCTATCACTGCATGTTCCCTCCCTAAAAACCTTCATCAAGTCAAACCAAAACCATATGCATAAACCATCCTCATTTTTAGTCTCTTCTGCTTACATAGCACTAATAAATATCTCAGACAATCCTGTCCAATAGCTCTTATCATTCTTCATAAAGTCTTTATTAAGCATTGATATATTCCCCTCAATGCACCAGAAACTTATCAGTAGCATGTGCTACTGATACTGGAATTTAAAAATGACACATAGTTATATTTTAAAATTTTAGGTATGTATAGCTAAACTAATTAGATCCTTAAGGAGAGGGACCAAATCATCTATTAGTGTCCAAAGAAGTCACTGAGAGAACTCACTGATTATAAGAACCAATATTTTTACTAACTTTGCTACCAAACAAATTGTTTAATTCCTAAGTCTGTGCCATACTGAAATAAATATATACATTTAGTGGTTAACAGTACAGGTTCTAGAGGAGAAAGAGACCTAGGAATGAGAAAGGGGGGAGAGAGTACAATGGACTATGGAGGACTGTGGGTGCTGAAATTGTTGTACTATGGTGACTATATCTGAGGGGGGAAACCCTAAACTTGCAAAACACTCACAAGAATGTAAAACAATGGTACTTCAATTAAAAAAGAGAAAGAATCCAGGTTCTGTAATCACCCTGCCCAGATTTTAATACTTGGTTGCCATTTATTAGCAGTATAATCTTGGACAAATCTCTTAATCACTTTGTACTACAATTTCCTTATCTACACATTAGATATAATAGTCTTTCCATAGTGTTGTAATAAGGATTAAGTAAGTGGGATGGGATATGTACATTGCCTGGCATATAGTAAATGCCCCATAAATTTTGGCTGTCATTGCTATTATTTCCAAAAAGAAAAGAAAAATAGGAAGAAATGATATACCTGCTTTTTTTTCTTCTGTACTTTTAGAGAAGCAATTTGATGAAAGCTATGAAAGCTATTCTTTATGTTACTTTCAATATGAGTGAAATAATTACATTTTTATAGTAACCATCATATTCTCTTAGATTGATCTTTTAAAACATAAATGTTTTTGTTATCCCCATTCTTAAAAATGCTCAAAGACTGCCATATCAGATAAACAAAAAAATTACTCAACAAACAAACCCCATATTCTGACTTGGAAATTTTTATACTATTTAGAAATTGCCTACTTCTATGGTCTCCCTTTTTTATTTGCTGGTCACAATGGTTTAAAATCTGGTGCTTACATATATCATGGTTATTTCTGAGAAAGGAACTTTATACTTGCTTGAAATGCTTTCCCTGATTATTTTTATATAATTGTTGTCTTCTCATCATTCAGCTCTCAACTCAAATGTCTACATGTTCATAGAGTTCTTTTTTTTTTTAAAACATGTTTGGATATAGCACTGTTGAAATTTTCTATCACATTATATTATGATATTTATCAATGTTAACTATTAGTTTATATATTTATTAGTTTTATTACCACATTCTCCTTACCAGTCTAAGAATCCACTGAGGGTAAAGAGTGTTTGTCTTACTAGTAACATTATCTTTCTCACCTGTAACAGTAACTGGCTAGATAAATGTTGCTAACTGACTGAATAGGAGACTACATCTTTCTTTTTTTATTTAGGTAATATTAGTTTTTCAAGACTGTATATGAATTTTTGTTTTGTTTTGTTCAGTTTTATTTTTAAACATCCTTGTTTAGGGAAATAGGTTCATACTTCCTCAGATGCACCCATAGTTTTTTACCACAGACTATTAGGTCCCCTCCCGCTGGCTCTTAACGTCCACAGTTCAGTAAAGGAAAACATTTTTACATGTATATTAAAAAATAATTTAATGTAACATTAGAACTTACAGTAGCCCTCATAAGTTGAGCAATATCCTATTACAATACATTTACAATGTTAGAATATTTTAAGACTTCATCATCTACATGTTTTTTTATTTATCTAAATTGTCATAAAAATATTAACTAGCAAATATCTGGAGTTCTGATATGAATAAATGCAATGTGATTTTATTTGATAAGAAAAACAATTCATTTTCTTAATAATCTACTGGGCTAAACTCTGAAATAATTTTCAAAATAGATTTTTGAGAAATACAGAATATACCTCTTGTCCATGGCCTCCTATATTTGTTATCAATAATGCCTGTATAGTTTTCATCTTGATATAAACATGAAGGGATTCGAAGTAAAAAAGCATCACTGTAAAACTTCTTTTTAACTGCATTCTGTGTAAGAAATATTATAAAATATTTTAATGTATTTGTCAAATTGAACATCTCTCAATATTCAGAATATTTAAATTTTATATTCGTTTAAATCTATATTTTTACTCAACACTGTTCTGATGCATTTTAGAAGTCCTTCATCTTTTGTAAGATTTGTCACTTATCAGAATTATATTTATATTGAATCATGGGATATGGTACAGCAGAAGAAACTAAGATAATGTGGGCAAAGATAAGTTGAGGATGTCAAATTTGCAAGTAGTCAATATATTCATAAATCTTTTTTTTGTAACAATGACTTCTTATTCCTTATCGCTTATACACTATAACGACACATTTGTCTCCCTCCATCACAAGGAAAAATAAAACCTGGAGATGCCTGTATGTTTTCTTATTTCCTGTAAACTGTAACATAATTTTAAAATACAACATGTATTTTTCCTCAGTAGATGGGGTCAAGATTATAAAGAAAACCAAAATTTAACTTGTTAATTAAAATCATAGATATAATAAAACTGCTGTATGACATCTACTCCACTTATGTTAACGATATGCCTGGCTTGATTTTCAGCTTTGTTCAAGATATTTAACTTCTTCAGAAATCAGATAAGTTGTAAAACCTATATAACAGCATCTATTTTGTGGAATAGTTATGATGATCAAATGACACAGTCCATTAAAAGAGCAGTTTCTGGTCTTTAGTAAGTGGTCAACACATACTGTTACTGTTATTTCATCATAAAGATAACTGGGATTGCTCTTTCTCTCACTGCTTTCAAGAAAGATAATCCAAGATTATTCATAAAAATAGCCCAAACTTGCCAAGAGTTTCCAATTTTTCCTCCTAATAGTGTCAAATTCAAATTGCTAATCATTTCTTTCCAAAAGTGGAAGATTTAAGGTATATTAAAAGTAGGAACATTAAATGAATCTCAAAGTAATTAGGTTGAAGATTAAGAACTATTGCAGTTATAAAGATATCATGAATGTACACAATACTTTTATCATAATTTTTAGTAAATGGGAGGTGATATAACACCCTACCTCATATAAATAGTCTACTGCACAATATTTGAATGCTGAAAACATGTTTTCTTTCTTTGATAGTAGGACAAATTTCAACATCTGGAAATATAAAAATTAAAGTTAAGTGGCAAAGGTAGGAGAATAAAACTACTCTTACTTACAAAACTATAATTTATTCATGATAAAAATTAACTATATAGTAACATTAATGCTATGATTTAAATATAATGAAAATAATATATTGATATAAAAGTATCTATATTTCTTATATTGTTTGTACAGCTTCTAGTTGGTAGGCTAAAATATATTTAATATGGTATGTTAAAGAGGCTGGAGTTCACAAGACTGGAAAGTGGTTTTTTCAAGTTAATTATACTTAAGTGATTTTGAAATTGAATAATCAAGGACAAAACTACTAAAGCAGTAGAGTAGGTATGGGAAACGCCACTCTTTTTTTTTTTTTTTTTTTTTTTGAGACTAGGTCTCACTATTTTTGCCTGTGGAACCGCAGGCTCTCGTTGCCCAGGGTACCACAGACTCAAGCAATCCCCAGCCTCAATTTCCCAGGTAGCTGGGATTATAGGCGCGTGCCACCACACCCAGCTATTGTTTTGGAACCAGGTCTCGCTATGGGCTCCAGGCGGGACTTGAACTGCGTTCCCTAGCCCCAGCCGCTTCATAGACTGACGCTTATAGGCACGAGCCACCATGCCCGGCCTCCACTCTCTTTCTAAGAATGTGAAAAACCTGAATTTAGAATTCCCTAATACTTAGTTCATTTGGAATAAAGACCTAACGCATCTTACTCCTAGACCAATGCATCAGTACTGAAAAATCAATAAATTCATATAATGAAACAGTAAGAAAGATTCATAATGCTAAATTAGTTTAAGATGCTTCTCATTTATGTGAGAACCAGAGGAACTAAAGTTTAGAAAAGTTACTCTAGGAGAGTTCAATTTATCAGTTCTTAGCATTTTTATCAGGCATTTAAATATCTTGGGGAATTCAAATGTATTTAAGTTTTCACAGAGTAGTTTGTCAGTAAACTTTTAGTCAATGCAACAAACATTCTAATCCAAATGGTCTTGGATTAATTTCAATATCATTTAAAATTTGACTAGTTTATATGTTTCCTTATCTAAGCTGAAGGTACTGCACTAGAAGACCTAAAGCTCTCACCCACATCAAATGACTATGAATCTACCCCTATTTTTAGTCACTCAATTAACAACTAAATTGAACTACTCAACTACTGTATTGGGGAAAAAAAAGAGGAAATTTTAAAATTCTGAACAGAATTATTTTATTTGATTAATAAATCAGAAGACATTTTGAATATTACAATAAGCTTTCAAATGAAAACATGTCCAATAAATTATCTAAATTATTTTGAGGTTATGAGATTCTGTGTTACCAATAAATACAGGAAACAGTGTTGACATTCTTTTTCACTTAAACAATACCAACACATTATTTTCTTATAGGTGATTACTTCTCTGGAAACTGTATATTCATGCCTTTTCTATACATTATCACTGATTTTCAACATAAAAGTAGAACATAGAACTGCTGTTTCTTGAAAAAATTCATCATTCTCATCAACTACCTTAAAGGTTAGTGCTGTACTGATGTTAGTCATTTAAATTCATGGTTAATGAAATTAAGTACTATAGTTAAGTATTATGTGGTAGAGTACTTAAGATACCACATTCTTAGAACCTCACCTGTCAAAAGAACTATCATAGAAATACACCTTCGGCCTCATCAGGAATGGATGAACCAAGACCCGTTTCGGGATATGCCACCCAAGAAAACAAGGAGCCCCTCCCCATACCATGGGAGAGGAGGTCCACAAAGTTGGGGAATTGGCTCCACAACAAATCTTCAAACTGCTGGAGAGATGATTCACAAAGCTCATCAGTGGATGCCTACCCTCACCGAGAAACCTCACTACTTAAAATGACTGGGAGCAAGGCCCCCCCCAAGCCAGAACGCAGAGTTATGGAGCTATGGGGTGAAGAGGCAGCGGATATGCAGGGAGAATGGACTGGAGAGGGCAGCCAGCAATGAGAAGGCATTTATAAACCTCAAATGAGCACAGACAGGCTGCCCAATGAAAAGCTAAGACTACAAACCTTCATGCACGGTATGCTGTGTACCAGGAACCAGTCTCTCACTGGTCAAATAGACACAACCACCGAAAAGGAAGAGCCTAATGGACTCAACATAAATCAACAAACAAGAGAGGAGTCTGAGCGAACACAAGGGGCATCAGGGGTTGGGGGTGGGAGGGAAGGCATCCCAAAAACCATTTATCTAGGTAAGAATTTTTTTTTTAAATGAATAAAACAAACAAAAAGGAACTTAACCTGTCAACTTGATTTCTTTGCCTTATAGATAGCTGAATCCATCTTAGAATGGATATATGGATAGGAAAAGAGATAAAATGGCTTTATTTTTAAGATCAAATACAAGGTAGGAAACAAACAAAAGCATGCTTAAAGATTAGGTATTTTAAAATAAACAGCTTTTGAATTGCAGCAACTCCTAAAATATTTACCTGTTTGGAAAGATTTGGTTTCTCCTGTGCTACCTCCTCATTAGTATCTGTGGAACCAAAATGGAAAAATAATTTGGTCAGGCTTTTATGCACAAAATCAAAGAAGTAAACTATCCCAAGACACTCCCCTCACCCTGGCTTGACTGAGGTATAACTGACAAATAAAAAAATGTACATATATACGATGTCTCTCTCTCTCTCTCTCTCTCTCTCTCTCTCTCTCTCTCTCTCTCTCTCTCTCACACACACACACACACACACACACACACACACACGACAGTGTTACTCTTCAGGGCCGACTTTCCACTTCCTCCCACCAACCTAGTGCATCAGATTTCTGCCTTTCCTCACTCCCTCCCCTAAAAAGCCACACTTTCCGATGAAAAATCACAGAGGGGACGGTTCATATAATTCCTGTATAGTTTAACTAAAAAACCTGTAGTTAGTGGGTTGGAATCTGATGTCCCTTCTGTGCCCTTCACACCCTCTAGCCTCCCCTAATCAGGCTAAGCGGAGCCCAGCTTGTGTCCCCTCAGGGCCACATCAGTCAGACCTCAAGAATCTGTTCTACAGAGATTTTAAAGCTGCTACCTTCTAGCACATGGCAATCTGTCTGTCCCTTCAACTCAAGGGCACCAATCTCTCAGAGATTTCACCAAATTTGAAAGAGCTCCCTACCGGTCTTCAGCAAGAAGATCCCCGCCCACCGGAACACTCATGACCTCTGACCTTGAGCTCAGTGCTCCCATTGGCCAGCCAGACCAGGCTCCTCCCCCTGCCACGCCCTCCACCTCTACCCGCTCAGCCTCTTTGTACCTGTGAGGGCCTCGTGCGGGACCTCGTGATCTGAGCGCTGAGATCCTCCCTGTTGAGGAAAACCGTGCTCCCTTGGGTCAAAGGTGATAGTGCAGAGGGTGACAGGAAGTGGGAAGGTCGGCAGTCCAGGTGAAGGAGTTTGAGCTTCTTCAATAGTGACAGCTCCAGTGTGATAAACTAGTCATGATCTACAGCAACTGGACCAGAGGGAGGGTACAGACAGGAGCCAGGTAGAGGTAAAATGAGATAATTTCACAACTAACCAGTTTTAGAGAAAGAGGGAAGAAAAAGGGAGAAGGCAAACATAACTCCGTTGTCTGATTGGTATAGCCATGCCCGGATGGCTGATGAGCACTTGAAGAAGGATGGGAAAATAATTAGATTGGGACTAGCAGGCTGCATGTCTTAATTGACAGCCACCCCCTCACACAAACACTCATTTAGGCATCTCTGGGCCTACCTGATGAGGAAAGAGACTTGACCCCTCCTGCGTATTTAACACCCATCTTCCCTCCAGGTTATGCCTTGACTTTTAATTTCTTTCCAGAAGATTGCAAGTAACAGGCATTTATTTTTTATCAAATGGGTGTTTTTCAACTTAATTATTATCAGAATATGAATGATAAAATATCAATGGATAACTCATGTTTTTCAGGTTACCTGCCTAATTCTATTTTGTACAGGTTTGTGCAGTTTGTATCAGCAATACAGATTTAATGTTTGACAATCGATTATAAAGATGTTCATCTGGTTTTTATGTACCTCAATTATTCTGTATTCTTGGATGTATACTTTTTATTAAAATCAATTTTACACAGCAAATTTGTAAAAATTACAAAATATATATTTGTAAGAACACAGAGAAAATCTCCATTACTACCTGGACTAGTATTAACTAGTATTAACAATCTGGAATGTAACTTTTCATCCTTCCTGTATGTTTATACTAATTTATACAGACATGCTTGCACAGAGTATGTTGGTCAATATATAAAAATAGGTAATTTATTTTCATCACTCAACAATACATCATGAACAATCTTCCAGCTCAAAACAAAGATTTGAATTATTTTAAGTAGTTACATAAATACTTCACAATAAGCATATGCCATAATTTAGCCAAACATTCTACATTGTACACTGATGGATTTAACAGATTGTTTCTAGTTTTCTACCTTATAAGGAATGCCACACTAAGAATTCTTGGACACATGGGGAAGGGAATTTCAAATTTAGTAGATATTACCTATTTATCTTTCAAAAATTTGTAACAATTTGTTAATGCCTGAAATCGACCATTTTGTTGACTTTTCAACCCAAGTTAGTATGTTGCTTTTAAAAAATATTTGTCAATGTAATGCATGAAAAATACTAATTCGTTTTAATTTGCATTTTTCTGATTACTGCTGAGATTAAACACATTTTAGATGTTTATGAGCCCTTTGGGCTTCTTCTGTGAATTAATTGCTTAATTATGTGTCTGTGTTTGTGTGTGTAGGCGATTAAACATTTTTTCTATTAAGTAGGTTGTCTTTTTGAAGCTCTTGTTTATAGATATATTAGTTAACAGCATGCTTTGCTACATAAAGAACAGAAAGAATATATTTATATTTCATTCAAAATAAAATGTTTACATTCCATAATATAATATTTATATTATAAAGATAAAAGATTTGAGACTGATATGACAGCTGTGTCGAGTTCTTAGTGATTTATTTTTTATGTTATGGTATTTTTTATGTTATGATCCATGTTCTCATGGCCTCAGGTACCAGTACCTATGGTTTAGGCAGCAGGGTGGAAGAAGTAATGAAAAAGAGGAGAGACCAAGGATACAAGATGTTTTCTTATATATCTAATTAAAATTGTGAAACATAATATTCATTAAAAAAGTAAGATAATGCATAGTTGAAAAATTTTATTTTGATATGGTACCATTATTTTACATACTTGTTGATCTTGTTACAATATAGGATTTCTTTACCATGTGTGTTCACCATAGTTCTCCCTCACTAAAGCACCCACTTTTTTCTTCTCCCCTCCCCCTCTCCTCTTTTGCCCTCCCCTCTTAGATGCCTCAGATCTATGGTCAGCTTTCAAGGGACAGTTTTAAAGTAAGTATTTGAAATGTGGATGTTCTCACTTATATGAAGGATATATGGAAAACAAAAAAAAAGAACAAGAAAAGTTAAAACTGCCAACAGAACTGAAGCATAGAGCAAGAGAAAGGAGGAGGGTAAAATCAAGGGAGGGGTGGGCACAAGAACTTAAAATGATTCACAGGTGATAAGGTGATGAGAGAACCTTGGGGTAGACAATTATATAATGTGTGTGTGTGTGTGTGTGTGTGTGTGTGTATGTGTGTGCAGTCAATAAGAAAAATGAAGTTTGTCTTTTTCTGGTAGTTTGGTTTCTCTTTATTCCACATGTAAGTAATACCATTTAATCTTTGTCCTTTTGGCATATTCCACTCCTAGGATAATCACTTCCAGTCCCATCCATGTTGCCACAAATAACATGAGTTTATCCTTTTTGATTGCTGAGTAATATTTCATTGTATATATAGATTTCATCTTCTTGTTCCACTCATTTGTTCTGGAGCATTTAGGTTTCCTTCATATAATGGCTATTGTGAATAGTGCTGCTAAAAACATAGGCAAGTTTCCTATCAAATTAGTGGCTTTGTGTTCTTTTAGTAGATACCTAAGAATAGATTTGAGGAAACTCCACACTTCTTTCCACAAGAGCTGAACCAGTATACGTTTCCACCAACAATATAAGAGGATTTCTCTACACCCTTATCAACACTTATTATTATTTCTGGCTTTTATTTTTGTTTTTTGATTGGGCCATTCTCACAGGTATGAGGTGGTATCTCATTTTGGTTTTGATTTGCAATTGCCTGATAATTGATGATGAATATTTTTTTCATATGCCAGTGAGCTATCTGCATGTCTCCTTTGGAGAAGTGCCTATTTAGCTCTTCTGCCCATTTTTTATTGGGTTTTTTCCTTTTTATTGAGTTGTATGAGCTCTTTGTAGCTCTTCAATATCACTCCTTTGTCAGATGTATGTTATACAAATATTTTCTTCCATTCAGTTGCCTCTTCATTTTGGTTAATGTCTCTTTTGCTGTTTCATATAGTTTTAGTTGTTTATATCCTCTTTTGTTTTTTCTTGCTGCTGGGAACAGATCCACAAAGATATTTCTGAAGTTTATGTCATGAGTATTTTACCTATTTTATTTATTTGTTTGTTTGTTTGTTTTGAGACTAGGTCTCACTATTTTTGCCTGGGGAACTGCAGGCTCACGTTGCCTGGGGTACCACGGACTCAAGCAATCCCCAGCCTCAGCTTTCCAGGTAGCTGGGATTATAGATGTGCGCCACCATGCCCAGCTATTTTTGGGACTAGGTCTCACTGTGTTGCCCTGGGCAGGACTCGAACCACAATCCCCAGATCTAGCTGCAACTCCATAAGCTGTCACTTACAGGCATGCACCACCGTGCCCGGCCCTATTTTTTTTTTTTTTATGTTTTTATGTATTTTTATGTATTATGTATACATAATATGTATACCTGTTTATGGTTATGTATAGCCATATGTTTATGTTATGTATGGTTATGTTTTATGGTTATGTATACCTGTTTATCTTCAGCAGAATTTCTCTTTATTTTTAAAATTTTATTTATTTTTACTCTTTAAATCACTATCTCAGTAAATGGTTTTTAGGATACCTCTCCCCCTCAGTTGCCCCTCCATTCTCTCACACCCCACTCTTTGTTGACTGCTAGTCTGTGTTAAGTCCATTAGTCTCTTTCTTTCCTATGGTAGTATTCTTTCATTGGGTGAGGGACTGTGTTCTTGGAACCAGGAGAGCCTTGATGGTAGGTTTTCAGTCTTAAGTCTGCATTGGGCAGCCAGTCTATATTTATTTGTGATCTGTCCATGCTTTCTTGTTGGAGGCTGTCTTCTCCAATCCTGTCTCTGTTGTTTTGCTGTTTTACCTTATGGTTCTGGCATCAGATTTAGGGGGCCTCACTCCCAGCAAGTGTCGGTGAAGAAGTTTCTCTGTGAATACAGGCCTCTGTGAATGGCTGTTGTAGATTATCTCCTCTGCCTAAGCTTGCAACTTTGCTGTGGAGCTGATGACCCCAGTCTTTGGTCTTCCTCTCTTCTCCCATAGTGTGGGGAGTGGCACTTTGCTCTCCTAGAAGACATCTCCAGAATGAGGTCTTGGGTCTTCTAGACCCAGTGAGTGGATAGGTGCTCATTGTGACATCATGTTTCCATAGTTGCTTCTTCTGTCTTGCATGCACTGGTTCTCTCGGTTGTCCATTTAGCAGAATTTCTAAAGTAGTTTTCTTTATATATCTGTTGTGACTTTCACCATATCTAAGTGAGTCTTTGGCTTATTATAGCTTTTGGCACTTGCAAATAATTTTGTTACCAATATCTTTGTATATGCATTTCTCTAGAACACTAACTTAGAAATGAATTTCTGGATTATTGAATATGTGTGTCTTTACTTTGTTCAGTAATGTTAACAGATTTTTCCAAACTGATTGTACCAATTTACACTCTTACCACCAATATATCTTCACCAATCATTAGTAATTGCATACTTCGAATTTTGAGTATCTGGTAGACATCCACTTGTTCCCATAAGTGCTATTTAAAATTTCTGTTTATATCTCAGGCCCTAATCACCTGTCACTTTCAGCTGCAATAAAAACTAGAAGATTTGGTGTTAATCCTGGACAGTCATATGCATATTTACAACTTGAAGATTTTGTTATTAAAGTAAGGCAAGAACAGATTTTGTGAATTTACAGCAATCTCTATCACATTAAGAATGATAATTTTAAAATAATTAATTTTTTCTTTAAAGAGATAGAACAAAAATTCATATGGACTAACAAAAGACCTTGAATATCAAAAAACCTCCTCTCCAAAAAATGAGAGAATGGAGGCCTAACTATTCCAGACTTCAAGCTATACTACAAAGCCATAATACTTAAAACAGCATGGTACTGGTACAACAACCAACAATCAGACCAATGGAACAGAATTGAGAGTCCAGAAATAAAACCACACATATATAGTCTACTAATCTCTGACAAAGGAGTGAAAAACTTACATTGGAACAAAGATAGCCTCTTCAATAAATGGTGTTGGGAAAATAGGACTAAGACATACAAAAAAATGGACCAAGACAACTCCCTCACACCAAGTACAAAAATCAATTCAAAATGGATGAAACACTTAGAGATCAGATCTGAAACCATAACATACATAGAAGAAAATTTGGGCAAAACCCTCCATGAAGTACAATTCAGAAGTCCCTTTCTGGAAACATCTGCAGAAGGCAAAAAATTGAAGGAAAACATAAACAGATTGGACTACATCAAATTAAAAGGCTCTGTACAGCAAAACAGACAACAAAAAAATCTAAAAGAAGCCCAACCAAATGGGAAAAAATTTTTGCCCTCCACAAGAGTGATAAGGGTTTAATAACGCAGATCCACAAGGAACTCACACAACTAAAACAAAGCAAGAAGCCCAATCAAAAAGTGGGGAGAAGAACTAAAAAGACACTTCTCCAATGAGGAAATATAAAAGGCCAACAGGCACATGAAAAATTGCTCAGTGTCACTAGCAATCAGAGAAATGCAAATCAAAACCACAATGAGATATCACTTTACACCAGTAAGAATGTCCCACATCAAAAAAAAAACAGGCAACAAGTGCTAGCGTGGATGTGGAAAGAAAGGAACACTCTTACACTGCTGGTGGGGATGTAAACTGGTCCAGCCACTATGGAAAGCAGTATGGAGGACCCTCAAACTAATGAAAATGGAATTTCCATTTTACCCAGGAATCTCTATTCCATTGACTTCTGGGAATCTACCCAAAGGAGACCTCAACATGGGTACAAAAGGACACCTGTGGTTGGATGTTTATTGCAACACTATTTATAATTGCAAGGACATGGAAACAACCCAAATGCCCCAGAATAGACGAATGGATGAAAAAGATGTGGTATATATACACAATGGAGTATTACTCATCAATTAAAAATGACAAATTTGATGAATTTATGGAAACCTGGATGTACCTAGAAGAAATCATACTAGTAGAAACGAGCCAGATAGAAAAAGATAGAAACCAAATGGTTTCACTAATATATGGACAACCAAATGAAAGTACACAGTGCGAGCGTGGAGTCCAACTGGGGAGCGATCGGGGAGGGGAGGTGGTGGGTGACCCCCAGGGATCAAAATGATGTGAAATATATACATAAATACATTATTTTAAAAAATAATTAATCTTTTTATTTTGCACTTACTATGAGCCAAGTTATACAATGAACACCTTGCAATAAGTATTCATATACTTACAAATTGTATACTATATACAAACTCTGGATTACAGATAAGAAAACTGGCACAGTGAGAGTTTAAATACCTTGTCCAAGATTAAACAGCTAGAAAGTATGAGACAGAGTTGTAAACCCAGGCAATCTGGTTTGGAGCCCATACTTTTAACAAGGCCTACATTCCTTAAAAAAAGAATATTTGCATTTGGTTTGCCATATATTTTACACATAATATCCCTGTTTATTTTGGCAGAATTTCTAAAGTAGTGTTCTCTATATATTTATAGTGACTTTCATCATATCTAAGTCATCTTTGTTTCTTTTTTTTTTTTTTGCAGTATGTAATGTATCATTTCTCACTTGGTCATTGCATCATTTCTTTTTTTAAATTTTTAAATTTTTAATTTTTTAAAATTCATTTTATTGATTTGTCACAATTGTGCATTAATTGATTCCTCCTCCTCCCTCCATATCCCCCCTCTGTATCTCCCCTCCAGTCACTCCATCTCCCATTTTTCTGCAATTTGTTGGTTGGTTAAGTTGATGTTCAGTTGTTGGTTGTTTGGTCCATTGTTCTCTTCCAATATCTGGTAGATGTGTGTGTGTGTGTGTGTGTGTGTTTTACCCCGGGGCTTTCCCACTTCACTAACATTTGTTAACTATCCTGATATTTTGTGTTCTTCACCTCCCCCACCTTCTTCCCCCTCCTCCTCTCTCGCTCCATGGTTCAGTTCCATTGGTTGTTTTCATTTTTTCTTATTTGTTTGTTTGTTTTTCCCTATATCCATCATATAAGTGAGACCATCCTGTTCTCTTTTTCTTTTCATTGCATCATTTCTAAATTTTTGCATATGAAAAGAATCCTAGAACAATTATGTTTCCCTATAAGTTTAATTTACCACTACTTATATCATCATTATTATGAATATGTATTATTCTGAACATATGTGAAATATAAAAGCTTAGATATACTTGAATATAAACTAAACTGAGGCATCATAAAGGGAAGGGGGAAACCCTTCTGTTTACTTTACTATTCTGATGAATTCCACACATTTGTGGGTATATCCTCTAATGATACTATCTTCATTCTTGTATTCAAATGCTGTGTGGTTGAGGCCATAATAATAATGTTTATTGAGAATATGTACTATGTACATGTACAGGAGGCACTGAAGATGCAGAAATTAGGGAAACAGGCTATCGGAAGCACATAAACACCTGATATTTCTCTTATTTTTTCATGTCTTCAGACATGCCACCCAATGATGCCTGGATGATACTTCTAAAAGAACTCACTGAGACTATCACTCCCCTGTTCAAACTCTTTTATCATTCTATCTCATACAGAATAAAATATGAAAATCTCAGCCTGGCATAACTACTCACTCAGTCCCATTTACTTTGGAACCCCAAACCATTGGCCATTCAGATCCTCCCACTTCAAGTCTTTGTTCCTGCTGTTTTGTTTTGAATTCTGATCACATGGTAAAAACCTATTTTTTCAATATGCTGAACCCAAAAGCTTCCTCCTCCCATTGATGCTCTTAGTGAGAACTAGTTGTTAAACCTTTTTGGCACACTTACAGCTTTTGTGAATATCCCACTCTGGCGGTTTTGATGATGTGTGTTGTGCACTGTAATTGTTTTGTTCATGGTCTGTCTCCCACACCAAACAATAATCTTCATAAAATCATGGACTATGAACCATATCTTGATTACCTTTATAATCTCTAGTAAATACCAGAGTACCTTATCTTGTGTAAACTCTAAAATGAATGTTTTGCTTAATTTCACTTCTTAAAATCTGGCACTTTTATTCTTGACAATTCTTTCTTTCTATTAAATGTAGATTTTTTAGTTTTCAGTTTTACAGGAGCACTAATGTGCATGAAATATACATGCACACATATACACACATCCCAGCCAAAGTGAATAAAGCATGAATGTAGCAAATAATCAGTTTGGAATAGAAGTAAAGATAAGTTAAAACCAGATCATGCAGAAAATCTGGATATATGGAATGAGAAGAATATTGCACAAATGTGTTGCATAAGTAGCTTGTTTTGTGGTTGCTGATTTATGGGTGTAGTCTCACATAAGATCTTTTGATCAGTAAGGAACTATTTTACATCAGTAGATTGAGAGCAAACATTTTACCATACCACATTTAATCTAATTAAACTAATAATTAATCTAATTTAATTAAACTTAATAGTATTTTCTAAAAACCTATGGTACCATTAGCATGTAAAGAAGTCTTCATCAGTACAGAAGAGAAATCTAATGTTTCATATTCACAGTTTCTTTTTTTAAAAAAATAAACCAAATATTGTGACCTATTTTTGCAACATTTTTCTCTAAACACTATTACCTTTTGCTGGTTCACATGCCAACATTACCTTTTGCTGTTTCACATGTTACAATCACATGTCATGATTCTGAACCAGCTCATATCCTTTACTTACTGTATCTTTTGTACAGACAGAAAATTCACATCAGCCAAACTTCTAACAAGGAAGAAACTGTTATTTGTGCTTAGATTTGACTCTGCCACCCTGACAAATCATAGAATGGAGTTCACAGTTATACTTAATTCTCCATTTTCTTGGGAAAAATGCAAGGACTAACTTTACACTTTCACATTCCTGGATGACATTGGCTCTAACACCTCTTGCAGTTTATGGTCCAGCAATATTAAACACTTCCTCAAAATTATACAGATAGGCCAAGAACACAAACCTTCTGACTTCACCCACTGAGGTGTAGTTGTTCACCCACTGATTCATCCATCACTTGTTTTAAAGAATGTATGATGTACAAGGATCTATGCTTGTTGGGAGAGAAAATAATTCTACTGTGTTAATATGGTAGGGAAATTAGTATCTTTTTTTTTTTTTTTTTTTTTTTTGAGACTAGGTCTCGCTATTTTTGCCCATGGAACCGCAGGCTCACGTTGCCCGGGGTACCACAGACTCAAGCAATCCTCAACCTCAGCTTACCAGGTAGCTGGGATACAGGCACTCGCCACAATTATTTTTTTGGAACTAGGTCTCCCTACGTTGCCCCAGCGAGACTCAAATCGCAATCCCTGGTTTCTGCTGTGACTTCCTAGGCTGCTGCTTACAGGCATGCGCCACCATGCCCGGCCAGAAATTAGTATCTTAAGTATGAAAAAGAAATAATATAATAACTAAGTTGTAGAGATGCAGAATAGCTTACTTATATATTTGTTATTTACATTAACTTATTTACATATAAATACACACTATGTGTCTATACATATATAACTATATATAATAACATATAAATATATTGTATATTTATATACTAATTAATTACATATATTTATATGTATTTTGTATGTTAAAACCACAGATATGGGAAATCCAGATATTTAAACTACAAAAATCAGAATAGCACAACTATATACCTAATGGAAAATGAGCCAACTTATAAAATAAATAACATCCTAAATGCTGAACTTTCAAATTCAAATAATAAGTTATAACAAATGTCATAAATATCGAGAGTAGCCAAACACATCCTTATGAAAGGTGGAAAAAACTTTTCTCTTTATTTCTCCAAAAGAAATCTTAGTGTTGTTTGAGACATCTTTGATTGCATTTATGCTTTCTATTTTAAAAAATGGAAGAGATAGGGTACTAGATTAAATTGGGGAGAAAAATATTACTGTAAATAACAATTCTTGCCATTTTATATTTTAAATTTAATTAGTCTTGTAACTCATTAATTAGATTAGCAAATAATTATTTAACACCTATCATGTGTTTGATATATACAATTTTAATAGGAGGTTAGAAAACATTTTATCTCTTACAGGAAAAATGAAAGACAAAAAAAGTAGCTCAAAGCAGTAATGCCTAATATTATTTACTACATGCTTCTCTTATAGTCTCCTCTTTTAGATTTTAGTTTTCTGGTTTCTCTCCATTGTTCTTCACTTGGATTCTCTTTGTAATTTGGGGAAAATTTTTCATAAATCATCAAATCAGGCTTATTAGTTCATTTACAAATCTATATACAATGTAACTTCAGCTAGATGCGCAAAACCAGTTTTCAGTCCATATTTACCTTCATTATGTGTGTGTGTATGTGTATTAGGATAGTTAATATGTATCAACAATGTTATGAATGTAAGAAATAGACAGCACTCCAGCAAGATAGCAGTCACATCTTTAGACACTATCATATTTTAACAGGTCATAGGTTCTCAAGAGGTGCTTTTGCCCCCAGAGATTATTTGAGCATATTTGAAGACATTTTTGAGTTGTCACAATTGGGAGAAAGTATGCTAATGGCATCTGGTAGGTGAGGATCAGTGTGCTACTGAACATTCTAAAATGAAAAGTAAAGGCCCCTCCTCCACACCTCTTCTACAAAAATAATTATCTAAGCCAAAACAGAGGTGCCAAAATTGAGAAATCCTGATCTAAAAGTAACTAAAGACTTAACTATTCTCAGGTTCTTCATACTTTCAGTTGTAAATAAAGCTGACTTTATTCTCTTAAAATGACTTCACATTCTACTGAAATGGGAAGTTGTGTTACTTTACTTTTTTTAGTTTCAAATATCTATATAGCTTCTCATGGCATTCTCTTACTCATTTTCTGTGGATAAGAATTGATCTTTCTTTTCAAGGCAATTCTCTTTCAAATTATTTATGCTATCTGCAAAAATGCATTCTATATCATAGGATGAAAGCAGAGAAGAAATCAGGCAAAGTACTGATCCCTTCTAATTCTTTATGTCATCCCCACTCACCGCCAAAAATTAATTTACGGGTTATTTTCTTTTATTCATTTTCCTATAGTTCCCTTCCATTTAAAAAGTGCTTAGTTATATTACATCCTAAAATATTCTCTAAAACTTATTTTTATCTTTTTGCTTTTAATTTTTCTGTATCCCTTAGAATTCCTGGACTATTATAATTTTCTTCTAACTATTCTCCCAGCCTCTAGTCTGCAAAGAACTGTAGAATTTGGATTTTTCTACTACTCTCATCAAAGTGTTTCAATAGTGTACCAAAGTCTATATCTAATAACTACACCATACTAAGCTCCTTTTATTTATAAGTTACTAGGTTGGAACTTGACTTACCTTACTATTAGTATCTCCATAGATGAGTAACTGAGGCATAAAAAGATTAAATGACTTGCTCAAAACTATGTAGAAATGGAATGAGGTACCTGGATTCAAACTCAGGTCACTTCTATGCTAAAGTCTATGCATTCTATACAACTCTTCATTCCCTAAAGAATCAAATCCAAACTCCTTAGTTTGGCCTTGAGGACTCTTATCCGACCCCATGTTTTTTCCCAGCTACTATTTATTTCGTCCACCCAACACCCTTAAGAAAGTACTGCTTTCTCTACATATTCTCTTCGCTTTCTTTTCTTCTGTTTCCTCACATGCATTTCATACTCTCTGTCTATGCTATCCCCACAGATGCGTGTAAGTCGAAATATCTACTCAACCTTTTATGCCCAACTTTCTGGCTGTATTCCGTAGAGCAAGGAATTGTTATGTTACAGTCCATAGTTTTGTGTAGAACTTTACAGACACCCTTTCACAAATGATAAGAACCTGACCAAATTAGGAATTCAATGAATATTTTTGTTTTGTTGTTATAATCTTCACATCAGTCCTCTACAGTATTATTATATGTTCCTGAATAAGGAAACTTGAGTGTCAGAGAGATTAACTGACCTGTCAAAGAACAGAGGTATCCCAGAATGAGCCAGACTTCAACCAGAGACTTCAGTCTTCTAGCTGGGAGTTCTTTCATTATACTACCTATGTGGCAGCGTTGTGTCCCCCACCCTCCAGTATATCCTAGCTCTATACTTCGGTCTTAGTAGTTATTGAAAATGTGTTCATTAGCATGAAAATGACTATTAAGAAGATATTCTTTTACGTTGAGAATCCTGAGTGCCTTACTGGCCACCAAGAAAAAGAGCACTCTCAGATGTGACTCATCCTCACACACAGTACTTATTGTTCATTTTAGGCAGAAGGAAAACAAACCCTCCCATTTCGATAAAATATCTTAGGCAAAGTTAGATTGAAGTCTATATTATCCACTTAAGAACACCAGAGCCACACACCTTCAACAAACAGGTTTTTATGTGCTATTTAAAACTAGCTGGTAGGGGGGAAGTAATTTTTCAGTTTTTTTTTTTTTTTTTCATTTTACACAGCTCAGTTTATACTCTGTTCCTTACTGTTTTTGCTTTCAGATCATGTTTAGAAAGGCTACCTCCATTCCAAAGATTGTGTAGATATTTGATAATATTTTCTTCTACTGTTTTTACTGTATTATTTACATTTAGAATCTGAGAATTTGGGAGGGTGGGCACGGAATAAATTATAATCTAGATTTTTATTATATAATTTGTGAGTTTTTTATTGGTAATTCTTTCTCAAGTTACATTTTTATCATATATTCCCATATTCTGAATTTGTAATTTTCTATGTTTATAATTTGATTCTGAGTAATTTATTCTACTGATGTGCTACTCCTGAGTTAATACCGCTGTTTTAATTATTACAGTTTTAATTTCTGGGTGGAAGTTTTAGTCATTACTCTTCTTTCAAAAAATATCCTGGAACAGTGAAAAAAATTGTTTTAATTCCTGGCTACTCTCTAAGGGTTATTATTGAAAATAAACATGAGACATATTTTCTCAAAATTTGTGTTTTGTAAAAACTAGGATTGTAACTGAAATGAAGAAAGTTATATTAATTTAGAGAATTTTCATATTTTAATATACAGTTTTAGAAATTAAAGAACCTGAGATGGTTTTTTCATTTAGTCAAGTCTCCTTTTTATTTCTAGTGGTTTTGCAATATGTGTGTGTGTGTATATATATATATATATATATATATATATACATATATGCAATGCGCATAGGTAAACTTTAACAGAGTATACTACTTTATTGCTGGTTTACAAGACTCTGACTGCTTGGTATCCACACTCAGCTATGTTATTTCCTAGCCATGATATATTCACCCAAAGTGCTTCATTTCCCCTCTGTAATATGAAGGTTGATAATTATGTCTCTTAAGAGTAATTGAGAAGATTAACTGGGTCATGTATGTAAGGTGCTTAAAACAGTAGCTGGCACATAGTAAGTACCAAATAAGTGCTACCTACATTAGCAATTCTTACATTATGTGCATATACATGTTTCTTATTAAGTTCATTATTTTTATTTTTTTGATGAATTGATATGTATTTTTGCATCACTGTAAAATGTATTTTTATACCCCATTTCTTAGTAAATTTATTCTTACGTGTTTTATATACTGTTATTACAAGTGAGGTCTTTTACTCTCTATCATCTATTTGTTGTTATTGTGGTAATTTTGATTTTGGAGTACAGCCTCAATAATCACTAAACTTTGAAGTTTAAACCTCTAGAGAGCTCCCTTTTCCTACAATTCCTGCACTTTGCCACAGATTCTTTTAAAAGACTTTTCTGTTACTGAATGCCAAGTGATGAAACAGAAAATGAGAGTCTGATGTTGTTGAAAGACCAAGTAAGTTAAGAAAAATCAGCAACTGGTCCATTAAAAATACCAACAATTCTTTTATAAAACTT
Source organism: Uropsilus gracilis (assembly GCA_004024945.1). Classification (NCBI taxonomy): domain Eukaryota; kingdom Metazoa; phylum Chordata; class Mammalia; order Eulipotyphla; family Talpidae; genus Uropsilus; species Uropsilus gracilis. The sequence goes on along the minus strand of PVHY01002216.1, from coordinate 40,216 downwards.
ATGAATGAGAAAACAAGTGAAAATACAAAAAAAATTGCAGTTGGCAGAACATAAATATGCCAGACACTGAAAACTTTCAAGAATACACAAAGTTTGATTTGTTGATAAAGTAAAATTTTGACAAAATTGGATGTTTTCTAAGAAATAGAAATTATTACAAGAGGAGACAGCAAGCTCAAACTGATCAGCAACAGAAGAAAGAGACACTATTCCAAAGTTCCCTGAAAAAGGCACCAGGGTAAAAAGCTTTTAAATGCATATTATCTTACTTTGCTACTTCATTTGATCATCTCTGCCTAGAACATTTTCTTACTTCTTCCCAAATGCCTACTTCTCTTTAGAGAGTCAACTCCTGTCACCCTTGATCTCCTTCTGACCCCTCCCTCCCTGTAGCTAAAAACTGCTGTTCTTGTATACTCCCACAATACCCTGTGTTTACTGCTATTATAACATTTATCACACTGCTTTGTAATTACTAGTTAACTTGTTTGTCTCCCCTACCAAAATGGGAGCTCTTGAGGTAGACACAACTTATTTCTGTTTCCTGGCAGCCTAGCACATGAAAATCTGACAGAATCAGTTGAGAAATAGGCACAAAACAACACTGAAGAAAAAAAAAAAAGCTAGGTGATTACCATCAGAACTGTGTTGGAGCTCATGGTTTTGATGTGTGTGGACTTTGTTATACTTCACCTTAAAATTAAACTTTCTACCCTCTTTTTGGCAAAGCTGTACAACTGCAAGGCCCCCTGGAAGGCATAGCTTATTAGCACGTAATAGAATAGTGTTAACCTTCTCTGTACAGAGCCTAGATGATGCTAAGTCATGTAGCTCCCTTTTTTCTCCAAAATTTATTAATCAATTGACTTGCTCCTTTAAGTGAAAGGCGAAGAGAAAGAGTAGGGATTTTAGTCTAGCTGAATTTCTGTACAGAAACATGAAACCAGGGAAATGGAAGATACTTTACCCATTAATTTCAGAGAGAAATTTCAATAGCAGTAATTCCTAGCATAAGTGGTCTAATTTCATTAGCAGCCTTTCATTTGTTATTTGATGTGTGTGCTTCCTTGAATTTCTGTTGGAATAGATGGGGTAAAATAACCAAAAGTCATATAAAATTTCCCCACCAATTTATTTGCATTCCATTATGTTTTCTGTGCTTATTTTCTAGTTAATGTATTGAAGATTACTTCCAAGCCACTCTTAACCAAGTGAACTGTACTTTGTGTAACTTCATGAGATTAAGAAAGAGTTGTCATCTTCATGTATCTGGGATCTAATCAACCTAACAGCATGCTCAGCTAACACAAGTAAACAAAATGAAGGCAGGCAAAAACCAATGTGTACATACACTTAACATTTGCTACACTAGCTTTTTTTTCTGCTACTGATACAACTCGAAGTTAACTTCTGAAAAGCTAATGCACAGCCTAGTGATTATGATATTTCAAAATTCTATATATTATATATTTCAAAATTTGAAGAGACTAGATCTTAAATTTTCTCACCACAAAAAAAGAAATGATAATTATGTGATGTAGAAGCATTTGCTAACACTAAGATAGGAATAATGTTGCAATATATAAGTGTATCATATCAACATATGTACCTTAAGCATATACAGTGTTTGAATATCAAAATATCTAATTTTATCTAAAAATAAAAGAATATCAAAATTTGTAGGTATATAAAAAGATACACTTTATCTTTATCTCTTGATGAACATTTAGGTTATTTCCAATTTTTGGCTATGCCAAATAAAGTTGCTTTGAATGTTTGTGTTCAAATCTGTGTGGATGTGTTTCCATTTCTCTGACCTAGGAGTGAATGATGGGGTCTTGTGTTTGTATATGAACCTTTATTTACATATCATTGGTCCGACATTATATTAGTTTCAGGTATATAGCATAATATTTTGATATTTATATATATTGCCAACAGATCATCTCACACAGTTATAATTGTAGTTTTGTGATAAGGACTAAAGATTTGCTCTCTTTGCAACTTTCAAATATACAATACAGTTTTTACTACAATTTCCATGCTATATATTAAATTCCCAAGACTTACCATTTTATAACTGGAATTTTGTATCTTTTGACCACCTTCACCCATTTTGATCACTACTTCCAATATCTGACAATCACTAGTTTGTTTACTTTATCAATGAATTTGGTTGTTTTGTTTGCTTGTGGTTTTTTTTGAGATTCCACATATAAGTGAGACCATACGGTGTTTGACTTTCTCTGTCTGATTTATTTCATTTAGCATAATGTTCTCCAGGTCTATCCATGATATAGCAAATGGCAAGTTTTATTTTTTTCTTTACTTTTTTTAGTAAGTCATATTGATTGACTATATTATGTACAACTTTAAGGGATGTATCTTCATCTTTATTTGTGTATAAGCCTCTCCTCACTTCCACCAAAGGTTCTAGTGTCATTTCCACTAGGTTGAAGCCTCTGTTCTTATTTCTTCCTTCCTGTACCTCCTCCCCCCAACCCCCCAAATCCAGAAACCACTGTATTTTTCATACCTAAGAGATATTTTTGCTGTAAATTTTTAGTTGGTTTACTTAGACCATTTCTATTCCACATGTAAAATAAACTCTTGATAATTGTCTTTCACATTCTGAATTATTTCACTTAACATAATCACCTCTAGCTCCATCTTTGTATTTGTAAAAGGCAAGATTTCATCTTTTTAATAGCTGAATAGTATTCCAAAAGCAGACAAGATCATCACAAGAAAGTGAAAGATGAATATAGGTACAAAAAAATCTTAGTAAAACATTAGCAAATGAATTCAACAATACATTAAAAGGATCGTATTATGACTAAGTGAGATGAATGACAGGCAAGCTTCAGGGATGGTAAACACCTGTGATGGGGGGAAATGGTATGATAGGAGAAGATATGGGAAACCCAGCTTCCCTGCAATATTACCCTTTGCATCTTTTCCTATGTTATATCCTTTTTTTCTATGTTATATACTTTTATAGTTAATAAGTAATAAATATAACTAATAAGTGAAATGTTTCTCTAGCAACTTAATTTGACCCAAGAAAGGAGTTGTAATCTTTAATCTACAAACTGATTGGCACAGTCATAACCTGGATTTAAGAGTGAAATCTGAAGTATGATGGGGGAGGGGAGGGATAGTGTTGCAAGACTTAGCCCTTAACTTACGTGAGATGATGTTATCTTTGGGTAATAGTGCTAGAATAGTGCCAAACTGTATGACACCCAGCTGGAATGGGAGAATTATTTGGTGTGTATGAAAAACCTGCACATTGGAATTGGGTTTAGAATCACTCACCCTTTAGGTAGTTTCTAATCTTCAAAAATCCTTGTTGGAAAAAAAACTAAGGTAGAGGGCTATACTGATTGCTTATAATTATGGAGATTACCATTAAATCCAGAATTGAGAGAACTTAAGAAACATTATTACATAATCCTTTAGGATTTTTGATATATACTGAGGTAGCTCTTGGCCAAAAATAATTTGATCTCACTATTTTTTTTAAAGTACCTTAGGATAAAATAGGCTGCTGAGAGACTTAACTAGCTGCTCCGTGGGGACAATCAATAAAAAGGCTAATGCTAGGCGGGTAGGGCCTGTTTAGTAAGGATTGTTGAAGCAGTCTCTCTACCCACTTTTTTGGTTGCTGAACTGTGTCATCTGACTGGGCTCAGATCAAGTATTACTTCATTCCAGTAATCATATCTACCTTATAGAATAGAACTATTTGCATCTCGTCTACCAGTTTATGTTAACCAATCAGGTCTGAAGGCAGAAGGCATGATCAAAAAAGAAAAGTAGGCAATTCTAAATAACCTTCTACATCCAAATCTGACCTTGGTTTCCGTATGACAGCTGAAGAAAAGAGAACATTTTGGATTATAGAACAAGATGTAATAGGACAGTACCTGATCTCAAATATTCTACTAAAGCTTTTTAATTTCTGTTAATTGAACTATTTCTTAAATATTTGTCAGAATCTTCTTAGAGTGGTGCCAATAACATTTTATACTGACATATGTAAGAAGGGTTAAACAGAAATAAAACTCTTGACTTGCTGAAATGTAATCCTTGAAAGTTAAAAAAAAAAAAGCTATATGCATCTGAACCAGAATTCTAGAGATTATGTTATAAATGAGGTAGACATATAATTTATCATCTGAACCTGACACTTTTGAAACTGAAAGATGTAAATGAATAATCATACCAGGACAACCAGAACAAATAAAGACTGTCTCAGGCAAGTGGGGGAGTATAGTCACCCTAATTATAAATTACATTTTGTGTAAATGTATTCTGGATTTTGCAAGTGGAAGGAGGAGGAGTTCTGGAGGATTTTTCTTTCTGCATCTGCTCTCTCAATTTCCTTCCTCATTTCCATACTGTTTCTTAATGTCTGTTCCAATCTCCCCAGCCATGTTTTCTCATTCTTATCCACTAGAATATGAGCTGAATTTAACATAAAAATAAAACTACTTTCTCACATGCTTGAATTTCAGCTGTCATCTATATTTAGTAGCAAAATGCATATAGTGGGGGTGGGGGAGAAAACAGTGAGATGAGGGGTTACCAATATAACTGCTAGAAGTACAGCATTTATGTAAAAGTAAGTCTATATTTCCTGTTTCTTTTAAAGATAACTTTATGCCTCCTTTCTAGTATGTAAAAAGTCCGCAGTGTTCACTAACACCTGTATCATGTCTTATCACGGTCACTTCTTTTTTGTGTGGTAAAAGTAATCTTTATCCCATACTATGTGATACTTACATGACTTTTCATGTAAGCAAAGAGAGAATAAGACTGCCTTATTCATTGATTTGTGTATCCGTGTTGAAAGTTTAGATGCACACACATCACATATCACACATCACACATGCATATCACAAGACATAATCATGTCTTCATAAGGTTAAGAAAGAGGCGAACCTGTGACAGCCAGCTCAGTGCCCTCTGGGGACTGCAAGAAAATGTCAGCAACTTCACATCAGACAGAAAGATCACACAGAGGGCAAATGATGAAAGGGAGATGAGCTCTCAAACAACTTTTGAAAAGTGGTTTTAAAGGAAGGATGTTTCCTATAAACTGGGCAATATTTCTTTTCCAGTTCCTGGTATAAATGGGATCTGGAAATTAGTCATCTTTAAATAGTGTCTCCACATTTTTCTCAGGCACATGGAGAATTTTTTTTTTTTTTAGAAACATTGTAAGACTTCATAATGACTTCAAGAGTGGTCAACAATTATATGGAATGTACTATGAATCTAGGACTGTTCTGAATACTGTTCACAAATTATCTCAGGAAAAACCTGGGCTAGAGTTATATTGGACTGGCTGCATACTGGTTCTTTTGCTTTATAGCTCTACTGTCATGGAAGAAGGTTGTTCACCTATAGTATTAAGTTTCTTCAAATGTAAAATACTCCTTGGATTATTGGTACACATAAAGATGTACTTTAGCAAGAAAAAATATGAATAGAGACAAGACATGGGATATGAGTCATCATAAATAAAATGTCAGTAACCTTAACTATTTCCTATAAAAGCTACCTTACTGTCTATATATATAGAAACTTAAAACTATAAAACCTTACTGTCTACATATTTTTAATAGAGTTAAAATTCTAACTCTCATAATGAAAAGATGGCATTTGTATTCAATGGGGATAGTGTCTTAAAATCTATATTTGCATTAGGAGTATAATAGAAATATTAATTATTGTAAACTTCATTAGAAATATTTATAAATCTATATATAAACTTTCAGTTAAAGACTAGAAATGCCAGTTATAATTATTAGTATTTAATTAAATAATGAATAGAAGAGATTGTAGTAGAGGGGAAGAAGTAAATACCAGACTTGTTACAAAGACATGGAAGTCAAGAAAAAAAATAACAACAGTGATAGTAAACAGAAAAAAATAGAGATGGCGTAGTTAAGTTAAAAAGTCATTAATCTGCTGGTGCGTGCCTGTAAACGGCAGCCTAGGAAGCCGCGGCCTGCCGGGGGCCAGGGATCACGGTTTGAGTCCCTCTGGGTGCGCATAGCGAGACCTAGTTCCAAAAAAATACAGCTGGGCGTGGTGGTGTGCGCCTGTAATCTCAGCTACCAGGGAAGCTGAGGCTGGGGATTGCTTGAGTCTGTAGTACCCAGGGCAACGTGAACCTGCAGTTCCACAGGGCAAAAATAGCGAGACCTTGTCTCAAAAAAAAAAAAAAAAAGTCATTAATTTCAAAGCATAGCAATTAATTTAACATCCTTAAATGAAAACAAAAATTATCAAGTTGGGTTTTTAAAAAATTAAGCTCTAATGTGTCTGGGAGACACATCTAAAACAAAACTATCTAATTAGGATGCAAATAAACAAGACAGTAAATACCGATCCTGTAGAAGCTACCATAGCAATATTAACATAAGATAAACATGACTAAAGCAAATAAGAAACAAATGTAACACAATTTTAAAATGTAACACAATTTAATTGGTGGGTAGTGTAAGAAAATAGATGTCATTTGATCTTGATGTTAGGGTCAATTTGTTTATACATGCATTTGTTTATTCACGACTTTGTAGGGGGAAAAATGTAATCCTAGTATGCCATCAGACCCAGTGTTGGATGATATTTGAGTGGTCATACTAATGTAAAAGTTGATTGGCTTGCAACTTTTAAATTCATCTCAAAAAAGCGAGGAAGTCTTCGTTGTAATTGCAGACAGAATGCTTATGTTAACAACTTGTCAAAGCAAAGAAGTGTGCACAGACTGTGGTGGCACATGGAAGGGAAGAAAACAGTATAGAAATTAACATTCTCACAAAAGGTGCAGACAAAGGTTTATGGAACAAGAAACAACAAATTATGTATTTTGTTTATTTTTAAAAATAGTTTAAATATACTCCTTCACCCCAGCAGCTCTACAGGACTGCGGTTCCGCGGCCAGGCGCCTAGAGCAGGCAGGACTGGCGGCCATCGGAGAGGAATCAAGCCAAAAAATCATTGCCAAGGCGAATGTTAAGGACTTTACTGCTTATGTTTTCTTCTAGGAGTCTTATGGTTTCATGTCTTAGATTCAAGTCTTTAATAAATTTTGAGTTAAAATTTGTGTATAATAGATGACAATGTCCAGTTTCCCAGCACTGTGGATTAGAAGACTCTCCTTTCCCTATTGTTAAAAAAAAATTTTTTTTTAAACTGGAGTAATATCGCTTTATAACATATAAATTTTAGGTGCACAGCACAATAAATTGAGATCTGAGTATACTACATTAAGTTCACCACTAAAAGGCCAATTCTATCTTCACTGTACAGTTGACTTCTTTTACCTAATATATCCATCCCCTTCTCGTAAGCATATTATTTAAAGTTAAATAGAATCAATAATAATATAATATCATTCAAGAGAAAGAAAATCGGGGGTGAGATGGGCAAAGAGATTAAGATAGTTCATAGGTGGTTAAGATGGTGGGAGAACGTTGGGGTATACAATGATGTAAAAAATATATATATTTATGTGCAATCAATTTAAAAAATAAAATAAAAGGAAGAAAATAAAATAAAAGAAAGAAAACTAAGCCAGATCTTTAGTGTCCATGAGTTGAAATCAATAGATAATGCCTAAAAGTGATAAAGAAATAGAGATACTATATATATATAGCTATAGATATTTTATCTATATATATATATATATGATGGAAATAACAATAAAATTCTAAGCTCTTAGGAGAGACTGACTCAAGAGCAGAACTAAGGATGGAGTGAGGGTAGTGTGGAAGACTATTGTTTTTCATCATAAGCAGAATTATTTTCTTACCATAGTCATCAATTACTTAAGTAAAAATATATATTTATATAGCAATAATACTACAAAATAACTTTACTCTGGGTCTAAGTCACTCTGTGTTTTCCCACTGTGTAAACCAGAGTCACTGAATAGATGACTTAAGAGGAACCATATTTCATGGGATTTCTGGAACATTTTTTACAGTAGCTTTGACATTGGAATTTTGGTGCTAACATTGTCAATAATAATCCCAAATTCTTACACCAACCAGCATTGAGTTCCTTCTATCTTAAGTGACATATCTGAATTACTGGGCAGCAGTAAAGCATCATTAGGATTTTCCCCCAAAATGTACATTACAAAAGCTTGACCAGAAAGCATGTGAGTGACAATACAAAGATTATGATTAGGATTTTTATTGTTCTTCCCCTAATATAAAATTTCCCATGAAAATAATTCCTTTTTGAGGGGAGGCTAGATGACTAGCTCTTAAATTGATAGTATTATTAACTTTATAACACAGTTATTTTTTAAAGAAGAGTAGGCCTTTCAGAACCTAAGCTCAAAGAACCTGTTGACAGTTTTACAGAGAAGGCACCCAATAAATATTTGCTGACATTGGTATTGTCATTGTTGATCATAATTAAGATAGTGCCGATGATAATATGTGCAAGAGACAATTTCATCACCCCACAAGCCAAGGCACTTGGCTTTGTGAGGAGTCAACACCCTGATTTCCTCAGAATGGCATGTCAATAATGCCACTGCCCATTTCTCTCAGGGAAGGGCACTACTCTTAATGTGACTTCTATTTACTATAAAGAATCTCTCCTCTGTCCTCTCTCAGCATGTCATTCTGACCCCAAAATAGGTTTTCAATTATCAGATCTGTTAGCCCAACTCTAGGAATTCTCTTGATTCAGCAGTTGATGCTATGATTGAGGGTGACCTTTGCATTTGGGAGGAATGTACCTTTCAGGAAGTCAGAAGTGCTCCCTAGTCAAGCAAGGCATCATGTACAGAAAGGGTATCATTAAGTGATGTGCTCTTATCTCTCAGGTACCAGACATCCACTAAAACTTTGTCTGGCAATTGCAGACATTCAGTCTTAGGGAAGTTGGGAAGCCATAGGGAGATCATTACTGCCTGACATGCCATTTAACCCAATTAATCATGCATCAGCTATCAGAATCCAGCCTGACCCGAAGCTGATCCTGGAATTCCGTATTCTTCATCACATAAATATGATCTTTGTCACCGAGGAGTTGCCATCCCAGCTCCTTCCTCTACCCCTCTCTGTCTTCCTTCTTCCCTCTATCCTTCCTTCACTCACTATGTATTCTTTCAGTTACATGATCCAGCCATAATTCTAGTTAGAAGGTGCTAAAAATCATATGCCAGCTTTAAGTTTAGGAAAGTCTGAAAATACACATCAGCTCCTGATCTGGGTGTTTTGTTTGGTTTGGTTTTTGTTTTTTTGTTTTTTTGTTTTAGACTATAGCTCAGGGCAACTCTAACAGACCCCTGTTGTTGATGGGCAATTTCCATCAGAACTGCATCTGCTTGAATACCTCCCTCTCTTATATACTCATGCCTAATTTGATTGCTAAGGTTCTGTGGCCAATTGTAGGTATGATGGATGGAAAGATGCCCCTGACTTGTCAGGGCTCTTTGAAGGAGGAACAGAATGCATGGTATGGTTGTGCAGGCTGGACTATGCAAAAGAATACCTAGAAGAGGTGAGTCAGGGCCAGAGTCTATACTCAGTTCTCTAAGCCAAGAGGCTCGGGATCCCCTAGCCTCATTCCTCATTCCCTCATTCCTATAAAAGTATTGTCTTTTTTGGAAGCAGATCCTTGTTCTCTGATTTATAATTCTCTGCTGGAAAGGTGAGGGAGCTTACAAACCAGAGTGGGAATACAGGCTGTGTGGGAAGGCAATGGCTTTGCAAAACAAGGTGCAATCAACATCACCATCCATCGCAAGTCCCCAGATTTGAAGCAGCCTAGGGTGAGGGTTTCACTGAAGATCCTGATATACTCATAACTGGGAATTCAGATTTTATAATGGGTCTTAGGGTTTCTACCTAGTCACTCCTCGAATTACTCCTGTCAATGTTTATTTCCTGCTTCGCCTTCACTGACATTATCATATGGGAAATTTCTAGAGAATCCCCAGAAAGATGAACTGGACTTGAACACTAAACATTTAAAGAGTTGAAGCACAGAAGTGCTGATTCTCCCTTGGCCAACCTTGCCACTGAACAAACCTACCTGGAAAAAAGAGCCAGATTCCAGTTGTGGCTTTGATCCTAACTCTCTGCTCCTGAATAAATCCCTACCTCTCTCTCTGGGCTTCAGTCCCTTAGTGTGTGCAGTAAAGAGAATTGGTCCTTTTTTATTTTGCAGGCTGTGTTTATACCCAGTTTGGCATCCAGAGGTTGAAAGCATAGAAGTGACTTGGCAGCAAACCCCCGTTGGTAGCTCAGGAAAGCATGTGTCTAGAATGAGAAGAAAGATATGATTGGAAGGCACAGAGTCCTGCTTCTCTCTCTATTCAGCTCACGCCAAGTGAATCAAGGATATAATTGCCTTTGGCATACCAAACATTATCGCGCTTACTTCATCTTCAACTTCTTCTTTTGTTTGTTAAGCCCTTGTGGAAGTTGCCTTCCCTCCCACCTCTACATGAGTGTGCAGGATGCTATAGTAAAAAACCAGGAGCTTTGAAGTTCTGGTTCCACCCCTCATTAGTTATGACTGATTCCTGGTTTCCTAATATGTAAAGTGGAGGTAATAATGCTTATGTCACAGAGTTGCTGTGAGGATTAAAAGTAGCACAGGATCTGGCTGATACATGATCACTTCATTTCCTCTGCTTCCTCTCCACCCGCCTCCAGCCCCCAAGTAGTATGCATATGTCTGTAAAGACTATGACAATTTTAACCCTGAAAGAGTAGATTTTCTGGCTAATGAGAAAAGTTTAGGTGTGTGCTTGGATATTTGTTGTTTGAAATGCCACCCCTGCCATTTTTTCATTACAAGTTTCATCTGAAGAGATGCATCCTTAGAATGACAAAAATGTGTGCTTTGCCTATGAAAACTTCTGTTCCTTGTGGTTGCCCCCCCACTGAACTGCATAGTTTTAGATGTGTGTGTGTGTGTGTGTGTGTGTGTGTAAGGGGTCAGCATCTGTCAGACCCAACAAATGGCACTGGAAAGTTCCTTTAAGTTTCAGCTTTAATGCTCTCTGGTAATTTGACCACATTCCACTATCCACCTGTGATTTGAAATCCTGTTATAACGTTCCTAATTGCCAAGCCAATACCTAAAGAATTTTACTACCTCATATAGGTGGGCCATTCCATCTGTGGGAAGTTCTCTTTTAGTGAAATGTATGAAGTGCAACAAACACTGTTTATCTGTATAATACAAGTGCATAACTACAGTGTATGGATTAAGATAACAGTCTCCATATTCAAACAGTTTGATTTTGAAGACTTACTTTGTCATTTACTAACTTTATGACCTTGGGTATAGGTGACTTTTCATTATCCTTACCTGAAAATGGGTCCAGTGGAAACTGATAAAATTGTTGATATGATTAAATGAATATATATGTTGTAAGTTCTCAAAAATGTCTAAGTATTAGTGATAATGGTCTCTTCCATTAGGATATACATTGTCATATCCTTAAAAAAAAAAAGTGAGGCCGGGCATGGTGGCTCGTGCCCGTAAGCTTCAACCTATGAAGCGACCGGGGCGACTCCATCACGGTTCGAGTCCCACGTGGGGCCCATAGCGAGACCTAGTTCCAAAAAAATAGCTGGGCGTGGTGGTGTAATCCCAGCTACCTGGGAAGCTGAGGCTGGGGATTGCTTGAGTCTGTGGTACCCTGGGCAACGAGAGCCTGGGGTTCCACGGGCAAAAATAGTGAGACCTAGTCTCAAAAAAAAAAAAAAAAAGTGAGTTAACTGCTATAAAAATGAGAAGGGGGGGGGGAGAAGCAGTACCTAGAATCTGAGCCATCCATTTCAGA